>VNJS01007347.1:0-110365 GCA_008042575.1 Drosophila watanabei
AAAAGTATGCAATACATGACCAACTATATTAAATACCCCCCAAAAGTATGCAATATTTATCAAAAACTCGACTTTTTTATAACAGTTTTATAACAGATCATCGTCGCCCTGCTGCTCTTTCTGTTCGCCTGGTGCTAAAATCCAGAAATTGACCAATTTGTTCTGGTTTTTGCCTACAACAACAACAACATCTACAACAATTCTTTTACAGCAACAACTAATTGTACAACAACAAAAGAAACAATAAAATTTATTAATTAACAGCCAAATTCGGATTCGAATTCAAATTAACGACAAGTTCACCCCTTGTATTTTAAATTCAAATTCAAATTTGGCCGTTAAATTAATATTGTCGATATTTTAAATTCGAATTAAAAAATTGTCCGTTAAACTTATATATTTTATTGTTTCATTTGTTGTTGTTGTAATTGTTGTTTCTGTAAAACAGTTGTTGTTGTTGTTGTAGGCAAAAACTAGGCTTCAATCTGCCCATTTTAAGAGCAAATTAATCAATTTATGGATTTAATACACCAGGCGAACAGAAAGCAGCAGAGCAACGATGCTTTATTGATTTAAATGCCTAAAAGTATGCAATACATGACCAACTATATTAAATACCCCCCAAAAGTATGCAATATTTATCAAAAACTCGACTTTTTTATAACAGTTTTATAACAGATCATCGTCGCCCTGCTGCTCTTTCTGTTCGCCTGGTGCTGAAATCCAGAAATTGACGATTTTGTACTGAAAACGGCCAGTTTCAAGCCTCGCTTTTGCCTACAACAACTACAACAATATTTTTAAAGCAACAACAAGTAAAACAACAACAAATTAAAAAAGAAAATAAATTAATTTAACGACCAAATTCGAATTCGAATTTAAAATAACGACAATATAAATCTAACGGTCAAATTTGAATATGCATTTAAAATACAAGGGGTAAACTTTTCGTTCAATTGAATTCGTATTCAAATTTGGCTGTTAATTAATATATATTGTTTTTTTTTTGTTGTTGTACAATTAGTTGTTGCTGTAAAACAATTGTTGTAGTTATTGTTGTTGTTGTAGGCAAAAACAAGGCTTCTATTTGGCTATTTTCAGTACAAATTAATCAATTTCTGGATTTCTGCACCAGGCGAACAGAAAGAGCAGGAGAGCGACAGAGATCTGTTATAAACTGTTATAAAAAAGGAATTTTTAATAAATGGTAAAAATGTTGCATACTTTTGGGGTTTTTAAATATAGTTGGTCATGTATTGCATACTTTTGAGCATGCTAAGTTAATTATGCATCGTCGCTCTACTGCTTTATGTTAGCCTGGTTCATGAAATCCAGAAATTGATTAATTTGCTTTGAAAATGGCCTGATTGTTTTTGCGTACAACAACTACATAAACTCTTTCACAGCAACAACAATTACAACAACAACAAATGAAACAATAAAATATATTTATATATATTATATAATATATATTATTTAACGGCCAAATTTGAATTCGAACTAAAAATAACGATGAGTTCTCTCCATTGCAGGTTGAGTCTGCGCTTATATCCAGACCTTGTACAGGTTCTGAACTCGGATATCTTATAACAGTTTATAATAGATCTCCGTCGCTGTGCTGCTGTATTCAACACAACTTCTTTTTTTAAATAAAATGAATATGAAAGTAAATCATTTAAATTTAGATATGGTTAGATTATAATTGATACAATTGAAATCTGCAAGGGTATACAAACTTCGGCGGGCCGAAGTTAGCTTCCTTTCTTGTTAATTTTGACATTTTCAGTAGAATATTAGAAATTTATGGATTTTTGCACCAGGCGAACAGAAAGAGCAGGAGAACGACGGAAATCTGTTGTAAACTGTTATAAAATTCTTGACCACTTTCGAACTTTCGGATTCAAATTCAACGCCGCAGAACTACTCCGGAAATTCTTTTCCTCTTTCTTTAGCTTTTCTACAACTAAACCATGTTGTTATTAAACCTGTGTTTTTACTTTCCAATTTCAATCTGCAAGGCTATGAAAACATCCTTCCTTTCTAGTTAAGCTTGAAAAAAGAGAAGTCAGTCGGATCAGTCCTAGTGAGGGCTCGTAAAACCATTCGCTTTGTGACCAAAGGAATATTGTTAAATTCAAAGGACATAGCAAGCACAAACATACATTTATAAATGCATGCCGGAAAAAGCCGCTGACATCCAACATCTGTTGGTATTACGTTGCCCGGATTCGATTGATTCGAGCCCGATGTTCGCATGTGTGTGATTAGAGGCAACTTAATTGGATCAGGTCCTGCTTGCTGCCGGCAAGGATGTGCCGGAGAAAGTGGCTCGTTACCGCAAAACGCCACCCCCGCGAGGCGAGGCTAAGTCCCCCCCAAAGGGTTGGCCGTGGAAAATTGGTAATGTGATTGCACTAATGGCTTGAATTATGGACGCATTAGAGTAAATTAAAATCATTCACTCAACTGGCTGGGTGAAGGGGTAACGGGGTGGCCGGGCTGTCCTGTGTGTCCTGAGTGTCCTGGGCTCGGTGTCGTCCTGGGGGTTGTAATGAAGTCGTAGTGGCCGCCGCCGCCGCACCAACAATGCCGTTGTTGGTCGGTTGGTCAGGTGCAAATGTTGCCCGTTTTTTGTTGCTTCCCTTGATGTATTTTCCCATTTTTCTATTTTCCTTTTTTCCTGCTGCCTTCGGAGGGTAAGCACGACCCAAATCAGCTGTCAGCATTTTTCCCTTCGTAAAAAGAGAATACAACTAAAGTGGCCCTCGGCGTTGACAATTGGGTGGAGCTCAGGAGCCGGGAAAGGACATTCTATTGGAGATAGGGGTGGCACTGGTGGCCCCTGAAAGGTGACAATTATTTCAGCTAGTTGTGGGTTTCCCCCGTCATGAAAGTATGGGTTACGTTACGCGATTGGTTCGAGACTCAACTTTGGATTAAATAATCTAATGTGTACACAGAGCATACCTCTGACTCTCTGCAGGGTAACAAAATCTTTCGAATCTGACCCCCGAGAGAGTGAAGCTGGAGTGCTGGCTGGATTTATGGCGCACAGCGCCAACTGCCAATTTAAAGACAATTTGGCCAAGAGGCGCGATTTCGGCTAAATTGCATCACAAATGCAAACAATTAGCCGCTTTTTCCACGGACCTGCAGCTGCATCCAAGCATCCTCCCAGCATCCTTCCAGCTATGACAGATGATCCTCGGTACTGATAAAATATCGACCCCGCTGAGCGTTGAAATTAATTGGGAGTTAACGCGACGCGACGATGGGCATAATGGGAATGCGCCAAGGCTTCCCAGGATGCGTAGAACAGAAGCAAGAGCAAACAAAGGTTTAAAGGTTTTATCTTGAGTTTTTTTGAAATGCTCTGGAAGGTCAGGAACAAAGGCTTTTGAATGAGAAATTTGTGCATGATGTCATGTCCTCAACAAATTGTGATTTCAACACTTGTTTAATTTTAAATGTTTTGGAAAATAAGGAAACCTTTGAATAAATATGTTATAAAACTTGAGATGCTGCTTTACCTTTCTAAAGAAACACTGGGAAATAAAAATATAAACTGTAGTACCCTGTACATGTAATTCCTGTAAAGCTACAAAAATAATAATGGACAAACCTTTTAAAAAGTGTTCAGAAAATGTATAAAAATGATATGTAAGTAATTAAGAGAATGTAGTTTTTAAATGTCGTAAATTATCAGAAAATCCTCTCATTTTAAAATGTATAGTAGGAGGTATATGCAGGGTATTCCAAAGTCTGTAGGCCCCTTTCAGTCTTAGCCAGAGATAATTTCTGTAAAACTACAAAAGTAATAATAGAAAAACCTATTGAAAATTATTCAGAAAATGTATAAAAACTATAGGCAAGTAATTCGGATAATTTAGTCTTCAAATGTCCATGTAAATTCCCAGAAAATTCACTTGATGAAAATGTATAGTACGATGTGTATGCAGGGTATCCTTAAGCCCGTAGGCACCTTTCAGTCTCAGCCAGAGATAATTCCTGTAGAAAAACCTATCGAAAATTGTTCAAAAAATGTATAACAACTATAGGTAAGTAATTAAGATAAATGTATTCTTCAAATGTCTATGTAAATTACCAGAAAAACCTCTCAACTTAAAATGTTTTGCAAGATGTCTTAGTTGTAGACTTAATTCCCCTGATTATGGAGGGTATCCTTAAGTCCATAGATACCTTTCATCCACAGCCAGCGGAAGTACCGCCGAGGAGGCAGCAGCAGGAGAGTCACCCGTGGGGCATCGTTGGCGGTCAGCGGACCGCAGATCCAGCTTCATATCCACATTCAGCTGCGGCGGCGGTCGCAAATTATCAACAAATTAGACTTTTCGTCCAAAGAGCCGACGAATTCGCGCTGCAAGTTGGAGTTGAAGCCGGAGAAGGAGCTGGAGTCGAAGTCAGAGTTGGAGTTGAAGTTGGAGCCGGGTCATTTGGTTTGATTTGATTTCATTTGTTCGCATGTCTTGTTGTCATTTCTTCGGGGCCGAGGATCGGGGGATCGGATCCTTTTCGGGCCGATTTCTCATCGGAGCTACGTTTTATGGGACGCCGCTGGTAAAGTGATTTCTTCAACGCTTTGTTAGCGCACCGGATTGATGCGGCTGTCATTAGCCGATTTCGTTTTCGGCCTAAACGGGACCCAGCAGTGAGAGAAAAAAATTGGGGTGAAAAGAGTGGTAAATTAGGGGTGGATCTAAGGGAGATTTCTTTTAGAATTTCAGGTGGAAATTGTGTTGAAGTATTTTGGAAATATAACCATTAAAAGTTGGCCTTGATTTGATTTTCTGGCAAAAAATATTTTGTTTCAAAAAATAATCTTGCCAGCAAGGAGTCACTCTTGTCTTGGATTTTAATTTAAAAATTTAAGCAAAAGTTGCGTCTTTGTTTTGTTTTAATTCAAAGCCGACTTTACCTCGAGTCTAGAGAATGTTCTTATTTTTCTCACCAATTTAAAAATATTTACAAATTTATTGATTTACTTAGAGTTGGTTTTTTTCAACCACAAATTAAATTATTAAAATTTTAGTAATAAGTCTGCAACAACAAGTGAAGGAGTCCTTTCCGACCCTATAAATAAAATAATAAATGAAATATAATAAATATATATCAGCATGAACAGCCGTGTCGATCTAGCTATGTTTCGATGAAACTGTCAAAGGAAATTTGTAATTCCTGAAATTGTTATTATTATTTTATTGTAATGACAAATTAAATTTATAATTTTCAATGTGTTAAGCTAGAGCGAATTTCTTAAATATTTAATTAACAATGCAGAGTTTTAAATAAAAACTAGCACAGCTTTCCGAATTGAAATGAATGCATATTTTGCATTGTTATGTTTGATTTCCATGCAAGTGTATATAAACTTCAGCTTGTTTTTTATTTAATTTTTCTTGTGTGTTTGCAATAAATTTTTTCTCTATCTGCAGAGAGATCTACCTCCCTCTCCCTTGTGCCATTATCACGATCTCTGTTTGCGAAATGCGTTTTTAACGTGCTTTTAATTGTGTGTTCCCCACCTCAGCCGTCTGCCCCTGCTGCCCCCTGTCCTCTGTCCCCTGTCCCCTTGACTGACTGCCTGCCCTTCTGCCTTCCTGCTAGCAATGCTCGAGACTCGCGGCTCGCTTGGCAAATTAAATCAAATTTGAACTAATTAACATAAATAAATTTACACAAATCCAATAGCAATATGGCTCGTTACAGGCCTTCACACTTTCCGCTTCACTGTGCGGCAGCCACCCCCTTGGGCGGTCCTCATCATCCCTCATCCCCCATCCTCCCTCCCTCCCTGTGGCGCTGACATTTACAAGCGATATCTGTCAAACGGGACAAGTTGCATTTGCAAATAAATAGACGGGGCACTCGTTCGAACGGAAACGGAAGCTGACGACGAGCCACGAAGCCTGCCACAAGGGGTTGCAAGGGGTGGGAGGGGTGGGATCTGGGAGGGAGGTTCGTTGGTGTTAGCTTTGCTTCAACGCCTGCGCTTAAAGTTTTTAGGCGCTGGAAAATTAATTGGAATTGAGGAGCAACACTGTGGGGACAGCCCTGGGAGCTGCTCCTCTTGAATCCTTCGAAAAATGTGTTCCATTATAAACATATTGAAAAATATCGATTTAAATCGATAAAAATCGACAAAGATCGATTAAATTCCATTATAAACATATTGATAAATATAGTTTAAGCTCGATTTAAGGGAAATATTTCGGGTCAAAAAGTTAGTCAGATATATTTTGATTCTCTATTCTTCTCTCTTTATTGTTTACCTTTCCTTTTTAAATTTATTTTTATTATTATTTTTATTATTTATGAATTTAATAATTAAATTAGCATTGCAGTTTCTAGTACTATTATTTTTAATAATGTAACGAAGTGAAAAAGTAGTAAATTCTGGATCAGCATCAACAGCCAACTCTATTTAGCTATGTTTGAGTGAAACAAATTTGTAGTCTACTTTTTTCGAAGTTCAATAAAAGGTTACATCTTCCAAATTTAAAAAAAAAGACCAAATATTTTCATTTTTAAAATTTAAATTTTAAATGTAAAATGCTGGTTTCTTAACCAAATAAAAACTAGCACAGTACAGATATCCAAACTGAAATTAATACATTTTTGGCTAAGTTATGATCACTTTTCATGCAAAAGTAAATGGTCATATTCTCCAAGTTCCTTTCTTGTTTTGTAATAAAATTCTTTGGTAAAAAGTTACACCTGTAAGCGCTATTGCGTTTCCACGGCCATTTGAATCCTGGGGCAGGATGTGCTTCGACATTCGGATTGTATTCTCGCTAAGCTGCGGTCGCCCAAGCGGCGTATGCGCAATGTAACCAAGTCCGGTCCCCGAACTTCCCCCCACTGCCACCCACTTGCCACACATTTTGCTGCCACCCTTAACCACTAAGCCCCAAGTGCCGCTGCCACCCATTGCGTTCTCAGTTCCCAGTTCCCAGTTCCCAGTTCCCAGTTCCGAGTTATTTACTGCTTTATTTGCGGTCTTGTCAAAGCAATCAACACAGTCAGAGCGTGTCCTTTTCCTGCGCCTCCCCTTCAACCCCTCATTACCTCCTTGGGCAGGCCACCCCCAATCCCAACCCAAAACCCCAACTCCAATCCCAACAGCAGAGGTGGTGGATTTTATTTACTTGTCTGGCGGCGAGTCCTGGCTGATTCGTTGGCTCCGGGTTTATTTGTAGAATGATTTTTCAATAATTTATGTATGACGTTGTCGACAACAAGGACAACCAACAGCAGGGACACGGGCAGGGACACGGGCAGGGGGTAGCAGCACTTGATTTAATGTGCGGGGTGTTACTTTCAACACCCTCCAATCAAAATAATAACTGAAACGGCAGCAGAAACAGAGCACTATTGACTGGGCGCTGTGACAATGCAATTATAAATGGTGACAAAATAATTTCCGCTGCGTGATTTTTATGACAGTTGTGTTCACCGTACGGGTAGCATTCTGCTCTGCTGAACACCGCCGAATTAAATCAGAATTAAATAGTTTAACTCATGGACGAGCAATATTTTCTTGACCGTCTCCGTTCGTCTCCGTTTCTGCTCATTTCAAATGCCATTTTAATGACCATAATTGGTTAGGATGTGGCCGAGGCATAATTTCAGTTCATCCGCTCCTCGGTTTCCTGTCCAGTGCTGTCCTGTCCTGTCCTGGTCCCGTCCTGGTCCCTTCCTGATCCCCTTCCTTTATGTGGGTGCTTCCCACAGTCAGTGGCAGAGTCAAGGCTGACACGACGGCCATATGAAATCATAATTCCAGGGCAACGTCTCGCGATTTTATGAAAGCTTGTCATTTGTGGCACGCAATCGCATTGCATTATAATTGGAAATTGGAAATTGCCATGAAACGGGCAACATAAAAAAATCCGCGCACAAAATACAAAATATGAGCGCTTCTCCACCGAAAGCAGGAATGAAATATTAAAAGCCTCTCGCATTCGATGCTCTTTGGTGAACTCTATTAACTGCAATCGAACGAGGCTGTCACGTTCTTGTGATTAATAAATGGCTGCAAATAAATACATATATGGGATGCTCTTATAGGGATGATTTTTATTTAACTCTTGTGCAAACCATGAATAAACAGTTACAACTGTATTATATATATTTATAACCTTAAAGGGTATTATAATTAAAGTCAGAACGCAGTGAAAAAATAATTTTTTAACAAATATTTAAAATATTTTATAATAATTTAAATTGTCCAAAAATTAAACAAATTACCACATTTCTAAATTTCAAATTTAGTCCGCTGACTTAACCTTAAAAACAAGCACAGAAAAGTATTCCAAAATGAAATTCATACATTTTAAGATACGTTATGATTTTTTTAAACTAATATTTCCCCCAAAAAATATTGGTTTATTAATAAAAAAAATTATAAAAAAAATATATTAAATTAATATGAATTATTATATTTCATTTAATTTTTCTTCAAAAGCTTGTAAAGCAGTGAAGAAGTCATTTCCGACTCCATAAACCATATACATATATTCTGGATCAGCCTCAACAGCCTAGTCGATCTAATTCTTTTAATTCTTTAATTCTTTTCTTTTCAATCACTTTTCTTTCTAAATTTTTGAAATATATAACTTACATCATTAAAATTCTCAAAACTATAAAAAAAAATTTTGATTTTAAAAATTGAAAATCCAATATTATTCGTTAAGCTTTTAAAAACTACAAGAGAAAAGTTTTTCGAATTGAAATTAATGCCTTCTTGACTTAGTTATGGCGAATTTAATATATATTTAATTGATTACTTTTGTAATTCGAATTGTTGTTGCTGTAAAAGAGTTGTTGTAGTGGTCGTAGGCAGAAAAAACCTTTGAATTTGGCATATTCAGTAGAAATTCATAAATCTCTGATTTTCTGTACCAGGCGAACATAAGGAGAAGGAGAGCGTTGAAGATCTGTTATAAACTGTTATAAAAATGCAGAGATCAGGCTCTGGAAGTAAGCGCAGACTCAAACTAATTTTCATGACGGGATACTATCGCCTTTTACATTTGATTTCAAATTTGGCTATTAAATTAATATATTCAATTTTTACTTTTCTTATTGTACAAAATGTTGTTGTAAAATTATAAATTCAATAGAAATTTATACATTTCTGGATTTCTGCACCAGACGATCAGAAAGAAGCAGGAGAGCGACGAAGATCTGTTATAAACTGTTATAAAATTCTTGGGCGCTATTGATCGTTCGGTTTTAAATTCTTCACCGCAAATTACTTTGAAAATTTCTCTTTAGCTTAACCCAACTAAATCATGTTCAACATGCGTTATTTTCCAATTACAATCTGCAAGGGTATGCAAACTTCGGTGCGTTGAGGTTAGCTTCCTTTGTTGTTATTAACAAATTTAGCCCAAAATCTGCTCTTCAAGTGCAATATAGTCCCATAATCTATAACAGAATACAGCTAGAGTATAAAATTGAATTAGTATCTACAGCGTTCAATCTCCTCCCAACTTGCAGCTCTCTTGCAGTCTTGGGCCATAAATCTAGGTGGCTTCCGGTGGTTCACACACCGAGAGTCCTGCTGCCCCGGGCTCTTTGCATTCCTAATGATTTCCTTTTTGCCGGCGATTTAAATTGCATTTCCTTCGCTCCTTCGTCCTAGCTGCATACTGGAGAGAGAGAGAGAGATTTTCGGCAGCAACCCCGTTGCACCCCTTCGCGTGGGTTGCCACGGATTTGCCGGGAATCACCGGATTTTTCTTTGCCGCGCATTGTCATCATCTTTGTCCATTTGGCAGCCGTTGCTTTGATTTATGTGCACTTCACGCTTCGCCTCCGCCTCCGCCTCCGACTCCGTTCAACGCATTATCCTGGACACGTGTGCGCACAAATTGATCCTTTATGAGCATTTTGCGGTTAATAATGCAGCGGCACGTGCCGGGGCTACCGTTAAGTGTAAATGATAAGCTCGGCCTTGAGTGGGCGGATGATGTGGGGTTCGAGTTCGAGTTCGGGGGTCGCCTTCCATGGGGTTAAATGTTAGTTTGTTTTTCCTCTCTCTCAATGCGAGGATGAGGGGATTCCGGCTTGACATGTGACACCTTTTGTCGACTTTGTGCCGTGTCCTGTTTTGTTTAGACGCTGTCCTTATTCGCTACTGTCGCTCCTGTGTGTCCGTGTGTGATTTTAAAGCGCTTAAGAGTCCTCTGTGTGTGCGTGTGTAAAAATCCCGAATGACACTTCACACTTAATTTGCTCATAATGCCCAACGTAATCCGTTGACTGCCTTGGACCAGGGACCAACCCCCTGCTAATATCCTACCAATTACACTGACAATAACAATATTTTTCAAAGATTTCCACCACCACTGAAGCCCAATCACCACCGAACCAAAGAATTTCGAAAATTTTCACTAAAATCGGATCTTATCAAGGGGAAAAGCGGTCCGCTCACATATGCCTAATGTGACAAATTCATCGTCCTTGTTGTCCTTTTCAAGCACCGCTCGAATTCCCATCGCTGATAAGCACACAAATCCTCCGTCTGCCGCATTTTAATCTCCCGTTCGAAGGACAAATCGCCGAGATCCCCGGCTGATGATAGAAAATGGCAACAAATGTTTTAATTTATATTTAGTTTTTTCGTTGCTCCTGCATTCCCTCTCGAAGGATTAGGCCAGCAGCAGGACCAAAAGCGTTTTGCGGCCGATACGATCGCTTGAATATGAGACCAAGCTCCGCTCATGAAATTCGATTTAAAAACAAATATATAGTGGAATCGGGGGATATATAGTTGAACCCCAAGTTGAGGCCTCTAAGCGAACAATTTGCATAACTATAGCGGCATAAATCTTCTATATGCTTTCTATTTAACTTTTACTAAAGACTTCCGACACATTTCTGCGGCAGGCAATTTGCCAAGGGGATTCCCGGGATCCCGGATCCCTCGGCTTCAGACTCAACTCGAACGCCCTGTCAACACCTACACACCACTGGCCACCAGTGTTGTCCAGGAAAAGAGGTTTCAAACCGATACTCAAGTGTTCTTATAGTATATACCTGTCCCGCAGGGTTTCATCTATGAAAAACTAGCTGAAACTGACGGCAAACCAACCAAAAGGGCAACTCTCGACCGAAAGGAGTTCCAACTGTTGACGACGATGGCGTGCTTGGCCTCCATTTGGAAGCCGCTTGCTCGGAGGTGGCCCTGGGTTCCACCTGTCCGTCTGTCCGAGAGTCGGAGTGTCTGTGTGTCTGGAGCCCTCGAGGCTTGTAACTTATCTAAATGAACACAATTATTGAATATAATCGCTGGCGAGGCAGAGGAGCGAAAACAAACACGAGGAATTGCATGCCGCCTTTTAGGCGTTCCCCTGAGCTTTGCCTAAAATCAAGGGAGAAAAATATATAAAATAAATATATATATAATGTGAACTTTCATTCAGCATGAACCATAATAACCCAATATTATCATAGAACTAAAGCAGAGTGTAAACATTTTGCAATTATCGGGCAAATATTTATTTAAGCGCAAAGAGATGAGACCATGGCTAAAAATCAAATAAAAAATTGCAACTTGCCGGCAATTAAGCGCAATTTCCGCTCGCGCCGTCCGATGATTATTTTTTGAAATGCATATCTATGTGTTGGGGCTAAATAATTGATGCGGCCTTTTGCCAAATGATACAAATTATTACAAGAATCGGGTCGTAAAAAAATGGAGCCAACACAAACGTGCAGCAAAATTAATTGAATTAAAATAGGCAGCAAAAAACAAGACACTTATTAATTCCGCCCCCACAGAAAGGCGGCATATGCGCCGCGTCAGTCGGACGACAGGGAAATCAACAAAGAGCGGAAGGCAACTGGAAATGGTAATGGTAATAAATAAAAATATATATAAAAATATATGATTTTTATCACCAATAAAAACAACAGTGCCCATGAAAGGCAAACAAAGTTGATGATGCCTCGCGCCAGTTTTAACTTTTCATTTCATTTCACTTTTTTTTGTACTAGACTTTTCCACCGAAAGGTGGAAAGTGGAAAATGCAGGTGAGCTACTTCCTAATTTTGGCTTTTTGAGGGAAAATCCGCGAATCGTGGGCGTTGTTCCGGTCCGCTCGTCCAGCCCCCATTTTCGTTGAAGGGTCTCTGGCCTATAATTACCCTGAATAGCCGGGTATTGGTCTACATTGCTTTATATTTTGGTATCTGTGAAGGGGTCTTTCCTGTAATAAGTTATTAAAATATGTAAAAAATCTTGAAAGCCTTAAATATTAAATATAAAAATCTATGAAAATATACATTCTCTTCTCTTTATATTTTGGTATCTCTTAAGAAGTTTGCCTCGTTATAAGTTATTTAAATATTTCTTTAAGCAAATGATACCTTTAAAATATTCTGCAAGCCTAAAATATTAATATTTAAAATCTCTGAAAATATATATTATCTTCTCTTTATATTTTGACATCTGTGAAGATTCCTGTCCTGTAATAAGTTATTTAAATATTTCTTTAAGCAAATAATACCTCTAAAAATTCTGCAAGACTTAAATATTAATATATAAAATCACAGAATATACATATTCTCTTCTTTTTCTATTTTGGTATTTGTTAAAAGGTCTGTCCTGTAATAAGTTATTATAATATTTCTTTAGGCAAATAATACCTCTAAAAAATATTAAAATATAAAATCTCTAAAAATATGTATTCTTTTCTTTTTGTATTTTGGTATCTATGAAGATACCTTGTAATAAGTTACTAAAATATTTCTTTAAGCAAAAAATACCTCTTAAATATTAAATTAAAATACTAAAATGTAAAAATCCCTGAAAATATATACATACCCTTAAGAGAGCATTAAAATTTGCCACAAAATTCATGGATATTGGATAATAAAGAGCCTGACAGCCTTTCGCCCGACCCACAGGATCCACACAGAAGCCACCCTGTTCCGTTGATTGGCTGCTTAAGCGAATTGCGGTGGAGGATTCGGCAGGATTCAGCAGGATTCAGCAGGATGCTGCTGCTGCTGTTGGTCCACCCACGAAAAATGTGCGGCTAATTGGATGTCTATATGCGAGGACGGATATGTGGCAGGTACTTTGACAGTCGGCGCCTGATTTCTATGCAAATTGATGTTACAGCACAGTAAGCAGGCAATATTTCTGCTTCATTTCGTAAATGCGTCCGGGGCAACCTCTCTTGCCTCTCTCCTCTCCCCTTTCCCCTCTTCTCTTCTCACAGCTCCGGCATCATAACCAAATCCCTGATGGCATTCGTCCATCGAGCTCCTTGGATTGGCGCGTTTGCATATCAAACGCCTGATGCCACGTCACGCCAGTGATGTGTCTTTAATTATACATGAATCTCCAGCCAATTTCATGTGTGTGACATTAAAAAAAAGTACAAGAAAAAAATACATAAAGAAATGATTAAAATATTTCAACAAAAATGTTATAATACAAAACAGAAGGAGATGAAGTTTGGGAAATTATAAATACTCTTCAAATACTTGTAAATATAATACTTTTAAGATTGCACGTTAAGTACTAATAAAAATAACACAAAATTAATAAAAAAAGTGAAAGTAAAGCAAAGATCTCATAGTATTATAAGATGCGTAATGCCATGATGTTTTCCCATCAAGTTGTCTAGATCTGCCAGTCTGTGTACATTCTTCCTAAATCCTTGTGTATTTCTTTAGATTTGTTCGCTCTCAGGAAGTCAGAAAGAAGCAGAAAGTTTCCTCGCTTGCAAATGCCTTTAAGTGTAAGTTCTCCACTTGCACTTTAAATTCTAATAAAAAAAACTTAAAAGTAATAGGAAAAGTGTAAGTAAAGCAAAGACTTTGTAGTAATTCAAGCTTTCTAGATCTGCCTGTCTGTGTACGTTCTTCCTGATTCCCAGTTTATTCCTTTAAATTTGTGTCAGAAAGAATCACTAAGTTTCCTCTCTCTCTCAAATGCATTCAAATGTATGCGCGCTACGCATCTTATATTATATTTATATTATTATAACATTAAGCTTTAAGGTCCTTGCTTTACTCTGTTTTTATAGATATAACCCTGTAAAGTATCATAATTTTAGCAGCTGTCTGTTTTGGCTTTTGAATCGGTTTTAGTTTTTTTTACCGACTATTATGGCCGTAATTAGCACACATCTGAATACACTGCGGCACCGATCGTGTTTAATTGAGCGTATATGTGGTGCAGTTTCTCTGTTTTGTGTCATTTGCCTTTAATGAACGGTTGCCCGCTGGCCAAACAGACCGCTCCGTAGCTCCGTCTACTTATTTTCATTGTCCTACCAAGCGTCGCGTGGCCTTTGTTTTAAGCAAACAGCAATTTCAACGCTGAGCCTCATTTTGTTGCTGGAAAAAAAAAACGAAAAAAAAAGAGCAAAAAAAAAACATACAGGGGAGAGTATAGTTTTTGGTAAGTTACAAAGTTACAAAGTACAAAAAATATCTTGCCAAGTGCAACTACTTTGATTCTTAATAAAAAATTGGGTTATTCATAAGGATAGTTCTCTTTAAGCTTAAGTCAAGGCAGGGTTGGGCACTGAACGTTAAACTTGGAGCATTCAACGAGTCATGAGCACACTGATAAGAAACTTCAAGACTTTTGGTAATTTTTCATAACTTTTGGCTACGAAAGTAACTCAAGAATATTTTGGTCTTCTTTTGAGTTTCTTTTCCTTCTTTTTAAGTTCTTTTGGTTTTAAATTAAGCTTAAAAGTTCGTAATTCCAGAATTTTAAGTCTAATATTAAGATTTTTGGTTTTATATTAAGATTTGAATTTACGAATGCACAAAATCTTGAAAGAAGATTTTATATAAATTTATTTTAGCAAGTTTAGGTAGTAATTTCATTACCAAATCATTTTGTATATCTCAAAGGAAAAATCTTTGCAAATTTTAGAAAATTTAAATTTAAGAAAATGATTTTTAAGCATTTTCCAAAGGCCTTAACAACTTGAAATCTTACCTCGAAGTACCTTTTAGTGTTGACTCTTTTTGTAACCAGTTCATCTTACCCAAGTTTATCCTCTCCTTACAAGTTGTAGGATCTCTTTTTGGACATATTGTAGCTGGGGACCTCGGATCCATCCGTACGGTCAGCTGGCTTTCGCTTGGTCCTGCGACTTCAAGGATCGTTTGCTGGCTTTCGCCTGCAGCACCGTTTTATATCGTTATTTCTTTCTTCACTCTTTTTTTTTTGGGTTGCATGCAAACACGCAATGCAAGCCCATAGTGGAGTGTAGTATGTGCCTCAGTCGTACACCTCTTAACCCTCGGCGGGGCAGTGAGTGTGTGTTTTGGCCAACTGGTGGCAGCTATTCAATATATCAACTTTTGGCCTAATAAATGCACTAATTGCGGTTAAATGCATTTTGCATGCAATTATAATCATTAGGGGTTGGCTGGCACGTCGTCGTATATCCTCCCCTCCAACTTGCCTCGCCCCTCCATCCCCTCCATCCCCCCCCTTAGACATCGTTTGTAAATTGTTTCTGTTGGTCATTATTTTAATTGCTTTGGGACATGACCGGCTACCCCACACACACAAGAGGTAGTGTTATATTTCCGTAGTTTTATTTTTTATTTAGGCAAAAAATATATATGTGGTTACTAAACATAGACAAAAAAAATAAACACACACACAGAGACACAATCACACACACATTTACATATATTTTTTTACATTACAACGTTTATAGTTAGTTTTAGGCTATTAAAAAAAAATGTGTTACGTTTACATTTCTAGGCGACGTCGAAGATAATAATACATTTCGTGGCTAAGCTCAACTATACAAAACTCTTTCGATTGTTTCTTTTTTTTTTTTGGCTGCTAGTTTATACAACATTCAACTGAATATTCGTTTGCTTAAGTTTAAATGTTAAATACTAAAAGCAAATTAAATAAATTATTCAAGCACACTGAGATATGGTTATGTACACAAGCACACTTAAGAGGGGATTGTGTCCAAGACGTGATATCGAAGGGGAACTTTGGGTCTGAATAATACAAATAAAAAAATATGATATATCGGAGAAACTAGATTTCAAGTTTCAAGTTCAAGCTGCAAGTGATTGTCTGCTTTTTCTGGTTTATCCTTTGGCACCAAAATCCAGGCAAATGTCCCTTCAAAAGTAACTGAAAAAGCATTCTATAATTTCTGATTACTGCCCCCTTGAAGGTCACGTCTTTGGCTCCACCCAATCCCCTTCCTCACACACACACACACACACTCTATGCAGCTTCCAGCTCCCTCCTCCTTCCGCTCACACCTGAATCTGGTCCTCGTCCTCCGACTGCGAGCAGCTGTCCACCGATCTGCCCGGCGGACTGCCCGGGTCCAGCGTCGGACTGGGCGTCGACGGGGGACGCGGCGGCACTAGCGGCGGCGGTGTCGTCGTAGGTCCTGGTCTGTAGGCCGGACCTCCCGGTCCCGGACTGGGACTATCGCCCAAAGGCTTGGTCACATTTCCAGCACCCGTTCCCGGCACAGAGACAGCCGTCGGTGGCGGTGGCAGGGGATTTCCCGCCGCGGCAGCGGCAGCCGCCGCACTCTGGTAGTAGCTGCTCAGCGAGGACAGCGAGCTGGAGGCGGACAGGTGGGAGAAGGGCGCCGGGCCCACGCCCACGCCCACATTGGGCACGCCGGCGTACAGGTTGTACGGCAGCGGCTTCTGCATGGCGGCAGCGGCGGCCGCCTGCCGGTAATAGATATCGATGCTGGTGTGTGGCGCCGGCCCATGGGCGGCAGCGGCGGCGGCGGCGGCTGCTCCGGCACTGCTGCCAGCGGCGGCCGCATATGGCCAGGCGCCCAAATAAGGGGAACCCCCATACAGACGCTGGAAGGCGGCAAAGTTGCCGGCCTCCGCTAGGAGTTCCAGGCCCACAGCCGTCTGCCGCTTCCACTTGGTCCTGGAAAGAGTCGGAAAAGGGATGGGGATTATAGCATTTCCAGTTGGGAAAGGAGCATATCCTGGCAACTGAAAGGACCCTCGTAGACACTCACCTGCGGTTCTGGTACCAGGTCTTCACCTGGCAGTCGCTCAGGTCCAGCTTGTGGGCCAGCTCCTGGCGCTCCTGGACACTGAGGTACTTCTGCCGCTCGAAGGACTTCTCCAGCGTCTGCAGCTGGTGGTCCGTGAAGGCGGTCCGCGCCTTCCGCTGCTTCTTGCTCAGACCGCTCATGTCGCTGGTGGAGCCGCTCTTGATGCTGTTGCCATCGTCGTCCTTGCCACCTGGAAGATAAAGAGAATGAACATTTAGAGAGCTGGAATTTAACTTTATTTGCTTTAAATTAACTTGACCTAAAGCTAATGTATCCCATCGATCTGTCTGCGATCCATGGAAACCGTTGCACCCACAGCTACAGTTACAGTTAAAGTTAAAGCTAAAGGCTCGTTTATGGCCACGCAATTGCCTCTTCCGCTCACAAAGCGATTCCCCTTGTGGAAGTGTAATAAAAATGTGTAGCAAAATGTCTAAACTTGGCTGAAAAAGTGCAAAGATAGCCGGCGAGCTCACTCACCCCTCGCAGAGAACAGTTCCTACCACCTTTACCCTGCCTCATGCCTCCTGCCTCCTGCCTCCTGCCTTGCCTCAGTTCCATACAATTTATGTAAATTTAAGCGATTGTGGCTACCCGATAAGCGAGAGCGTGTTTTTGGGCCATGGTCAGCAGGGCGGCCGAGAGGGGGCCAGGGGGAGGAGGGGGCGCTCTTAAACTCTCAAGCGTTAAATTATTTAAAGTGAAAATTTGCCAAGTTCCGCATTTAAATGAAGTCTGCAAAGTGGAGGTGAACGAGCCCGGAGAAAGAAAAATAAATATTGGGAATTACTTACGAGAAAACTCACGCATATCTAAAGCTTAAATTATTAAATTCTCTACATGTTCTCTATATGTTCTCTACATGTTCTCTATATGTTCTCAATATGTTCTCTATTTGTTCTCTACATGTTCTCTATATGTTCTCTATATGTTCTCTATATGTTCTCTATATGTTCTCTACATGTTCTCTACATGTTTTCTATATGTTCTACATGTTCTATATGTTCTACAACTCTTTGTTTTTTATTACTTTCAATGCAAAATCATAGAAAATAAACCAAAGTAAAGGCAATCAAAGCAGACCAGGTGCTTCTACTCATCACTCACTCGAGTACAATATCAGAATCGAATCATTAAGAAATATTATAAGAATAATGAAGACATTGAACGAGAAGTTTAGCCAGATCTCCGCTAAAGATCCCCCCGACCCCGACTCCGAAAAATCCCGGAGGCGCTTGTATAGGACGGCCGGCGTCACCTCGGGCTCATCGGTGCTGGGAATCCGGTACGACAGCGGCGTTATGATTGCCGCGGATACTCTGGTGTCCTATGGCTCCGAGAAGTCCTTCCCCGAGACGCCGCGCGTCTGCAAACTGAACGAATGCCTTTTGTTTGGCGCCAGCGGCGACTATCCCGACTTCCAGCACATCCGCGCCAAGGTCGAGTGCAAGATCATCGAGGACTTCTGCTTCCAGGAGCCGGATCTGCTCAAGCCCAGCATGATGACCCGCTGGCTGGCCAAGACCCTCTACGAGCGGCGCGAGGCCAAGGACCCGCTCAGCTTCGACTCGGTGATCGGCGGACTGCAGCACGACGGCACCCCCTACCTGGGCTACGTGGATCGGCACGGTAGCGCCTTCACGGACTTCCTGGCGGTCACTGGGATGGCCTGCATGGGCATCCCGATGATCTGGAGTCGCAGGCCCCCCCACAGGGAGTTCACCGCCCAGGAGGCCGGCCAATTGATCGAGGACATTATGGCGGCGGCCTTCTATCGAGATACCACCGCTCACAGTCAATATTTGGTGGGGATATGCAGTCCCGGGAAGTGCAGCGTCGAAGGACCCTTCAAGGTCAAGGAGGAGTGGAGCGTGGCCACCCTCACCTCGGGTTACTAACTAATACTAACTGTATAGCCATAAAGTACGAGGCATTAGACATTATTCAAAAGATTAATGTTTGTTGAATAAAACACGACTTGATACTGGTTCAGTCGGTCTTTGGTTGGTATTTGTAATGTAATGGAAACAATAAGTGATTGATGGCAGCGATAAATGGCCAATAAGGCGGCAATTGAATTAAATTAATTTTCAATTAAAGCAAATTACTCACGAATGCTGGATTGGTTTTCAGCTTTTTTTAAAATTATCGATTTGCTGGCGATAAGCTGATGATGCACAGTTTTTACCAATGATTATATTTTCGTAATTAAAAACAGAATTGAAAGCTATTAATTGACACCTTTTTTGTTTGTGCTTTTAAGAATTGAAAAGTTACCGATTGTCTTTAAGGTTTTCCCTTTGAAATAATTTCACTTTGCAACTGCCCCGCTAATCGTTTTCTTTCACAAAATTGGCATCTGATGAATTCTGATGAATTGACCGATTGCAGCTTTCCCTGCCTGCCGGCTGACCAACTGGTCAACTGGTCAACTGACTGGCCAATCATTTAGCCCCTCGGCGCCCCAGCCTGCCACTTTATTCGCTGTCATTCGCAGTGGCCATCAGCAAGGGGCTGAGATGAAAGCGACTACCGTTTATAAAAGTGCAATTGGAAACAGGAAATTGCTGTAATAAATGGCACAGAACAGGGCCCAGATGCAGCTCGAACTCGAGTCCGGAGCCAGCAGCCTTGCTGCCTCGCTGCAACATTTTTTATTATCCGCTGCTCCTCTGCCCCAGGCCCGGGGGCATCTATTAAAGGGGTTAAATGCATTTTTATAACAATTTTCACAATTAAATGATAGAGCGAGCGGGCGGAGGCAGTGCGTGAGAGAGAGAGAGCGAGCCTCTGTGCAATTATTCAAGATTTTTGCGCATTTTTTTCTCTCCAGTTTTGATGCGCTCCTCTGCGGCACGCCCCACGCCATTCTGGCGGCTTCGCAGGTGCATGCCCCCAGGGGGGCATGGCGGGGAGAGGGGGCTGTCGGCGCCGGGGACGCGGCTGCCTTTAGAAGGTTCGCCATGACGCAAGCAAAGCGTGAAAATGCACTTTTTTTCAAACCACAAAAATGAGAGAGAAAAAAATACAAAAAAACAAAAGTGGCGGGTCGAGAATGTAAAATGGTCATGCAATAATTTTTACAGTTTGTTTAGCAAAGCGACATCGACGAGGGCCACCTCGGAGCCCCCCGCTGCAGGCCCCTTTTTTTAGCGCAAAAAAAAAAAACAAAAGACTTAGGCAACGAACTTGACTGCGGAACCGATTTACTTTTAATTTATTTTGCTTAATTGAATTAGTTTTTTGATTTGCTCAAGCCGCTGGCGAATATGGGGAAATGCGGTTTCACAGCGAGTTGCACCGAGCTGTCCGGGAAAACTTTAAGTGAAAAACTCAAGAAACTGAACGCGAAGCCAAGCATTTTCAGTGTAAAATGTGGCTAAGAGTGTAAAATGTGGCAGTAGTTATAAATGTATTATTTATTATATTTATACTAACTGTAGCATGGGATAGTTTATTTGGGACAAAAATCTGTCATTAGCTTAGACTTCACAAATATTACAAGATATTGCTACAGTTTTCTTCGTTTCCTATGAAACTTTTGCTGCAGAAAGATTCTTATTACTGAATTTATAACCTTTTTAACAATTTACAAATATGTAATCTTAATTCAAAGGAAGTAAGTATTAACCGACGGACTTATGAAGTTAACGGCTAAATAAAATGCAAGACGACAGCCAGAATTCCTGGACCCTTTTTTGACTTTTTCTAATGCTTAAAAATCCTAAGTTGGCACTGAGATTACTGAGATGTTTCTCAATATCTAGTTAAGCTGTTAGTTGCTTAAATTGCAGTCATAACTGCCGATCAGACGGAGCATTGGGCATATAACAGACGGACAAAAATCTAACAGGAACTTTATAAGTTAATCTTTGATAGATTAAAAATACATACAAGCAAGCCTTTTAAAGATTGATACAAGTTAACAGACAGTTAATATGTAAAAATAATATTAACAGGTAGCCGTAATTTGCTTTCCCTAATTGACACTTTCTCTATCTTAATATATAGTTAAGTGGCTTCCCTATCGAATTTGATATTCCCAAAAGCGGGCCTATGAACCAGCGGACAAATATATAACAGGGACTTGACACAGCTACGATCAAAGTTTAATAATTCTTATAAGAAATGATATATATAATGATATATACAGGAACCCCTTTATTTCTTTAATTAATTGACACTTTGTCTGTTTCTCAGTTTCCAGTTAAGTTACCTAACTTACAGTTTTCACTAACAACCAGTCATTGAATTTGACATTTCCAATAGGGGGCTTATTAACCAGCGGATAAAAATACAACAGGGACACAGCTTCGATTAAAGTCAAATAAAGTCTAACAAGTCTTATAAGAAACTATATAATTTAACGGATAGTTAATCAATTCAAAAAATATTAACAGGAACCCTTTAACACCTATGATTTCCCTCTCTTCGAAAGCCTGCCTTGGGATGTCCTTGTTAACTCCCCCCTCCCCTCCCCCATAGTACAGAGGCTCACCTCACCATTGCTACAAACGCTGTGATCGTCCATGTGGCCGCTGCCTCCTCCGCCGCCTCCCGCGCTGCCCGCCTCGTCGCTGTCGCAGTCCTCGTTATCGTTATCGTTATCGTGCTCGTTCTCGATCTCGTTATCCTCGTGATAATCGCTGCTGTCATCCAGTTCCGTTCCCGTTCCCCCTCCGGCTCCTCCCGTCACGCCACCTCCTCCTCCGCCGCCGCCGGCCGCTGCCACAGCGGCTACGGCCGCAGCAGCTGCTGCGTTATTTCGCGCAGCAGCAGCGGCTGCAGCGGCGGCATAATGCTGCTGCATGGCCGCCGCATATTGGGCCACATTTAACCCATTGGTGGCACGCGGATGCGCCACGGCATGCGGATGTGGGTGCGGATGCAGATGCGAGTGCGGATGCGGATGTGGGTGGTGCAGCGGCAGTGGCAGATGCGGAGGTGCCGCTGCCGTTGGTGGCTCAAAGTTTTCCCCATTGTTGTTGTTGTTGTTGTTGTTGTGAGCGGGACTGCTGCCGCCGCTGGAGCCCGAGTTGTTGTTGTTGTTGCTGCTGCTGAGGCGGTGATGGTGCTGCTGCTGCTGCTGCTGCTTGTAGAAGGTGGTGGTCAGGATGTCATTGATCATGAAGCGGGAGCGACTGGGCTTCGAGGGGGTGGTGGTGGTGGTGCCGGACATGCCGATGCCAAGGCCGAGGCCGATGCTGGCCGCTGGCGGCGCTGGCTGCTGCTGCTGTGCGGCGTAATGCTGCTGCAGGAGGTGCTGCTGCAGCGGCGGCGGATGGTGCTGCGTGTGCTGCACGTGCTGCAAGTGCTGCAGGTGCTGCAGTGGGTGGTGGTGTAGGTGATGGTGCAGCGGATGCGCGGCCGCCGCGGGCGTCTCAGCGTGCGTCTGGGTCAGTATGCTCATCGAGTCCTTCATGTCCTTCCGGGGCACGTAAAAGCCAGCGTTGCCTGCTCACTTTCCAGGGCACTTTCCAGGGCACTTTTCTGGGCTTTAGCACTTTACAAAAAAAAGTTCAAACTCGTTCACTGTCTCCCAAAGTCTGCGTTTAGTTTTTCATTATTTCAGAGCTTTCCCGAGAAATTCTCAGCTCGAATTGTTCAGTTTTCACTCTGCTTTTTATATGTTCATTAAGTATATAATTAGGTTTTTGTTCTGGGATATTTCCTCGTTGCTTTCGGTCGATTTAGTATGTTGTTCAGATTTTTAACAAGACTTGCAGCACTTTTTGCAACTTGGCTTTGCAGCTTTCAACACTTAAAAAATTTCCCTCAACTCTCGCATCGACGTCGTGCACGGCTTGGCTGCCAAAACGAGACTGAGCGGCTTTTGTGTATGAAACGCACCTGCCGGCGTCTCGCTGCCACACTCTGGCGACGGCTGCGTCGGCAGCGCCGCTCGGCGGTGGCAACAATTTTTGCCACTTTGTTGTTGTACTCGTTCCGGGCGGGGTGGCATTGAAGTGGTGGCTATGCCGCCGCCCGCCTGACCCCGTGGGCCAGACAAGGACGGCCACGTCTCGACTTCTCGCCCTCAGGCCGCTCTCTCTCTCTCTCTTCCTCTCTGTCTGGTATCGCCGTCTCATCGGCCATCCCGCTCTGCCGCAGCGCCATGTTGCCGGCGCGAGCGCGAGTGCCTTAAACTCACCACAGTGGTGAAACGTCTCTCGCGAGATTTTATAGCAGCGAATGTCGGTCAAGCGGCTGGAAGTTGGAAATGACGGTTCCCAGCGTCGGATTCTGCAATATTTTTTTTGTATTAATTTATTATATTTTAACACATTTTGCAGTTAATTAATAATGGGACTAGACAAAGAGCAATTTACAGGATCTAATTTAAGAACTTGCCTTTGGGGTTTGCTTGAATATTTAAACAAATTTAAATAACTAACTGTTGGCACAAAGTCATAAAAATATAATCTAATTCGGCATAAAAATATCTATTAACTAGTTATAAAATATTGATAAAAACAATAATTGTTATAATTTACCATAATTTTTGAAGTTGCAAAAAGGTACAAAAATGGTAATCTTTAAAAATGTTTAATTTAGAATGCAGATTTAATTAATTTAATTATTTAATGTTGTTTTTTTTTAACTTTAATTTGTTTAAAAAATTATAAAAGGAAACTATTGGTTCAAAAGATAAAATTCTTTCAGGTTTTGATAAGGGAATAAAGTGCTCAAAAAGCCATTGATTGCGATAAGCATATTTTCTCAAATTCAACAATAAAATCTAAGTTCAGTTCCGGTTTCAATTTCAGTTCAATTTATTCGCTTCATTTTTGTTAATATAAATATGTACTTATACTACTAACATTTGTGTGTAATAGTTCAGGCGATTTTACCTTTTCAACTATAATATTAATAGGTGTATTTGTTATTTGAGTAGAAATTTAATTAAATTAATAAAATAATGATGATGTGGGGATAATTATTAAATCCAGCTCAGCTTATATTTTTATGTTTAACACTAGAGCTATGAGAACATGTTAGTTCAAAAAAGTGTAAAAACTTGTAAAAATATATTTATATATTATATTTAACTATACAGAAAAGTTTTCTGAATTCAATTAATATATTTTCGGCATAATTTCGAATTCGGCCCCTTAAGCAAACTTAAATTTTAAGGATACCTAAGCTTTGGCTTCTCAGAGTTATATTTCTTTCTTGTTAAATTACTTAAGCTTAACAGATTTATTGAAGATTGTTTTATATTGAATAATTTATATAAATTTATAATTTAATAAATTTGTATTTACTTAACTAAATGGTTTAATACGCATTATTGATATGAATATTTGTTCTGTGATAACAAAAGTGTAGTAATGTAATACATATTTAAATAAATATTATTATATAAGTAGAGTCATAGGAAAAATAAGTACTTTGTAGAGCTAACAAGTAATGGTTTTATAGGATAACAAATAATTTTTTAAGATTCAATCTTCAGTGAATATGTTATATGGTATATTCTATATAGTATATTTTTATATATTTCTCTTACAAGCCGAACTAAGACTCCTACTGCTCCTTTAACGCATAAATTGGTATACATTTCCCTGTTCGTCTTTCCCCATCCTCTCCTCCTCCTCTCCGAGTGTAATTTCCCACAACAAGAAGACAATTAAAATTTCACGCCAATAGCTCAGTCCTGGGCCCGATCGCAATGGGTTCCGATGGCCACATGTTAGCCGAAGGACTAATTGCAGGAAAAAGAGCGGAGCGAGGTAAACAAATGCAATTTGTCGGGAGCGGCGGTTTCCGTTTGATTGATATTGATTCTGGTCGAGGAGATGGAAGTGGAAAGTGGAAAATAAGAGAGGAAAGAGGGAAGAGGGAAGGCGGAGGAGAAAAGGTCAGGTGACCTGGGAAGGTCGTTAGTGGTGGGGAAATTAGAGCGGCTTGCAAGGACTCAAGCGCGCGCTTCGATGGCGTTTCGGGCGCATTAAAGTAATTAGCGTCTGGCGGAGCATCAAATGCGGCGAAAAGTCACCCGAGTCCTTCGTCCTGATGACGCTTATTGCACTTAAATGCATATAATTGCCAGCCCAGTCGCATATCCTGCGGTCTGCGGTCGGATTCGAATTCAAACTCGAGTCCGAGTCCGAGTCCGAGCTCGAGCTTCGACTGCCAATGCCAATTGAATGCTTAAAATAATTGCACTTCTGCAGCAAACTACAAAAAAAAATTGTGAGAGGGAAAACACTGCAGAAAAAATAAAGGATACTAAGAAAAATAAATCTATGAAATATAAAAGAATATAAAATAGAAGCAGACACATAACTACAGACTGTAATCTTCTAGTTTGTTATACATTTTCAGTTAGAAACTAAAATTATCTTAAGAAAGTTTAAATAAAATTGAATAGAGACCCAGACTTTGACCTTTATTTTTGATTATGGAATTATATTGCTAGTTTTTTTTTCATATTTTCTCTGCGTGCATTTTGCGGGAAATTATGAAAAAGAAATGTACGAATGCTGAAACCGCAATGCGCAGTTGTCCCACAAATGCCACACCCCCTTTTCCTTCGATTACTGGACAGTTGCCAATGCCAGCAAAGGAGACTTGAACAGTTGGCAGCGTTTTTCCGGTCTTTCTGCCGGCTCACCAGCTGTCCACACACTATATATTAACAGATATATATATCTATCTATATATATATATTTATCTGTAACTATCTTTTAATCTCTAAATTTCGCCTTAATTAATCTTGAGTATAGCCTTTTTTGCATTCCAAACATCCAGTTGCAGATTTCACTTTATCAATAAATGTATAAAATGTATAAAAATTATACTTGTGATTTATTAAAGAGGGATGTTGATTTGCAGATATTCAGAGATATGACATAAAGGTAAAACAATTGTTTCAAATGGAATATTAAGGGGAATGTATCATTAACTCACTTATATTATTCAGTTACAGATATTACCTTATCAATAAATATGTAAAATCTTATATATTTTTGGTTAATATAATGATTCCCAGATGTTTAGGGATATATCTAAGAGGGAAATCAATTGTTTCAAATGGAAACATTAAGGGGAACATGTCTTTATCTTTGACTTATATTATCCAGTTATAGATTTCTCCTTATCAATAAAGTTGAAATGTTTAAAAACTCATTGTTTTTGGTTTATTTAAGGGAGATAATTAGTTGCAGATGTTCAGAGGTAAATAATTGTTGAGAATGGAAATATCAAGGGGAAATAGGGGTTTATCTCACTTATGTTATTCAGTTACAGATTTCACCTTATCAATAAAGTTGAAATATGTAAAATAATAAAATGTATTTGTGGATAATATAATGATTTGTAGATGTTTAGAGGTAAAGTCAAGAGGTAAATCAAATGTTCAAATGGAAATATTTAGGCGAACATGTCTTTATCTGACTAATATAATCCATTTACCGATTTCTCCTTATTGATAAAGTTCAAATATATAGAATCGTATATATTTGTGGTTTATATTATGATTCCCAGATGTTTAGAGATGCAGCTAAGAGGTAAAATAATTCTTTCAAAAGGAAATATCTGACTTGTATTATTCAGTTACAGATTTCTTCTAATCAATCCAGTTAAAATATATCAAAAATCAATGTTTGTGGTTTATTAAAGATTTGAAAATGATTTGCAGATGTTCAGAGACATACCTAAGAGATAAAGCAGCTGTTGAGAATGGAAATATTAAGGGGAATATGTCTTTATCTGACTAATTAGTTTAAACCAGTTACAACTTTCTCTTTATCAATAAAGTTAAAATGTTTGTGGTTTATTAATGATTAATAATGATTTGCAGAAGTTTAGATGTTTTAAAACAATTGAAAATATTAAGGGGAATATATATATATCAATTCTGTAGACATCAGCCATCTTTCAAGTGTCAAATTTACTTGTCACACTTGGAGAAAAGTTACAAAGGAAGGAAGGAAGGCACCTACAGATCCATACATCCAGCATCCAGCATCCCCCTCCACTTCCACTTCCACTTCCACATCCAATTCCAATTCCATTTCTGATCCGTTTCCGCGGGGCATCTTTGTGTGGAATCTTAATCGGCATCTTTGATATTATAATGTTCGTGTTACTGCGTGGACAAACGTAATAAAATAACTGATCGTTGTCGCTGATAAGTTAATTTACTTTTAATGTGCTGCCCTCGCCGAAGATCCGAGGTCCCTAGAGTCCGTTCCAAGCAACCAAGCCAGCATCATCCCAGATCCGGGGCAACATCCAAGCGGCGCGGGGGGAGGGGGTAGGGGTAAATGGCACCGGAGGTGACAAAGGTTCTCACTGGACCCAAAACAAGCCCACGATCGAGACTCGAACTGAATGTCTGATCTTGATTGGGTTTCACTTTCGAATACTCTTTGCATTTTGATTGAATTTAAATTAAAATCTAAAGGTTAGTTAAGTTTAACAAACTATTAAATGCCATTTTTAATTTAGAGGGAATTTTAAGCATATATTTTTGCTGTTTATAAAAAATGATTTTTTTTTTAACCTAAAAGAGTATTTCCGGCTTCGCCTTAGGCTCTTTCCACTGACTTGTGTTCGTTTATTTTTTCCCCCCTGCCTCGTTTTATTTGGCTTTATTTTGTTCTTGTTTTGTGTGTTGTGTTGTGTCGGTCGCGTGTGCCGTCGATGGCCAACGTTGTTGCCAACTGATTTGTCAACAACGTGGCCAACAAAGGTGTTCGTTCGTTCTCCTGCCCGGCTCCCCCTGCCCCCGTGCCCCTTGCGATTTATCGCTGCTCCAGATCAGTCACTATATACACACAACGGCAATGGCAACTACACAGGATAAACATAAAGCCCGATTCGGATTCGGATCTCTCTCTCTCTCTGCGCTCGTTTCGGAATTGATGTCCCCCACTAAATGGAGGCTATTTAAATTTTTACTGCCTGCCGGCACCTATAAATCCGCAGGAGGACCTAGGACCTCGGATCGATCGCTCCTGCCACCTGCCTTAATTTTTACGAGCTCGGATCAGCCCGTTCGGCTAATCAACACCTTGCAATGATTCCGGTTCCGAGGTGTAGAGGTAATGTGGAGCAGTAATCCTTCTCAAGGAGCAGCTTGGATTCTGTGCCAAGAATATATCATAATGAAAGGAATTTTAAAAGATTTTGTAAGCTAGAAATGAGTGTGAAATTTGGGTTTACTTGGATTCTAAGTTTTACAGAAGCAAAATGAATTTTTAACTTGATCCCTAACTAAAACCTATCAAGGAAACGATGGTAAAATCTACCCAGAAAAATAGTATCTCTTTTATGTCTTTTGTATTCTTTTTGGTTCCTCTTATCTTCCCCTTGAAAAACTTAGCTCGTGCCAAAACAGAGCCTGTATTTCCTTCATTCAATTTGTAGATTAACCAATGGGCTCTCTCGGCAATCGCCTTATTTTTCTCTCTTATTTCCTCTTATCGGCAGATGGGTCTCTTAATTAGGAGAGCAAGTTGGCTAAACGGCGGCCCAGGCGACACTTGCCACATTTGCATGGACCATAAAAAAAAATATGCCCCCTCACCAGGCCCCCTCAAAAGGCAAACCACTTAAATGGAGAGGCTAAAATCGGTCTAAGATGTGAAAATGTATTTTATGACTCAATTTGGTGCACATAAAACGGGGACCTGTAAGGCCTTCCCATACAAAGTGCAACAATGTCGCTGGAATGGAGCGGTAACGATGCATCCATCGAAGGTGTGATCTCTGGGAATGGTAGCGTGATCGATATTATTCGGGTGATATCGATTAGGTTACAAGGTTTTGAGGTTTTGCGAGCACTCTCTTATTCAAATAAGATGCATAACGCCTTAGGATTTTGTATAAAATTTAAAGCTGACTCCAGAATCTTTTTAAATGTTGTTGAAAGTAAAGTCAAGTGAGAGAGGAGAGCGCTCTCTTGTGCAGCTCTCAAGTTTGTGCGCGTTACGCATCTTATTGGGAATGGTAGCGTGATCGATATTATTCGGGTGATATCGATAAGTTTACAGGTTAGACTAAGCTATAGTTTCATTGATATTGTATTTGAAGTTCTGCAAACACTCTCTCATTTAAACAAGATGCATAATGCAATAGGGCTTTGTTACAAATCTCTAGAATCTTTCGAAATGTTGTTAAAAGTCAATAAGAGAGGAGAGCGCTCTCTTTTACAGCTCTCAAGTTTGTGCGCGTTACGCATCTTATTCTCCATTTCGCCTCACGCTCCCATCTCTATAAAGGTTTTTTTTTGTATATTTATAACCGACAACAGTTCGATAGTGCTGGCTGGCTTTCGGCTGATTGTTGTTAATTTTTATGTGCAATTAATCGGCTTCGCGCATTGAGCATTTATAAGCATTTCTCGCACCAACAGAGCACCAGCCGCGATCCCATCCGAAGGGGGCTTTGGGAACCGAAAAGAAATTAAGTCGCTTTGAATTAAAGTGAAATGCAAAATGCATCTTCCTCTGGCCATAAAATAAAAGAAAAGAAGAGCGGCGGAGGCAACATTGTGCGCTGGTCGGAGTACAGAATTCGGAAGGGAGGACGACGACGATCCAGCGACGGTCGTAAAAGTGGGCAAGGTGTTGAGATCGGAGCCAACTGTTCGTTGCTGCTGAAACCTTTAATCCGGGGCTACATACGCCGACAGATGCCTTCGATATCCCGCTGTTCGGGGTTGAAAATATTGGATGGATCAGCGGTGAAGTAAAAGCTGTAAATGTTCAAGAACAGGTCGCTGAGAGACTCTGTATACTTCTGGAGACCTTTATGCTTTGTTTGTGCCAGTATTGTGAGGTCTTTAATAAAATAAGACTAAAAGTGAAATGGAGCCAGAAATTTAGATCGAAATATGATCATACTTTGGTCAAAGTGATCCTAGGGTTTTCCCTATCGGAGCTGTCAGTAGTGTCACAACGAGCTTTGTACCAGCAGGAAAGTGCTTTCCATATTTTTACAAAACTGTTTACAATGTGGAATTTGAAAGACGGCTCGTTTTGCGGTAAGTAATCAAGTCTTCAGCTCTCCAGCAACAAGGTGTAACTGAAAAAACCCATCAGGCAGCCCCTGCTGTATGGCCAACGACTCCTCCGAGGAGTCTTCAGCCTCGGAGAGCAATTGGGAAAGCTTCAACATTCAGTACAGCTCCTCGCTCAACGAACTCTGTCTCGAATCGGAGGAGGAGTCTCCGGAGATCGCGGAGCTGGTGGGCAAGTTCCAGCAGCTCACCTTTAACGAACTCGATGAGCTGCAGGATCCTGACCCAAAGGAGCTCAAAGAGAATCAAGTTGTTGAAGAGAAGCACAATGAAAACAAAGCTGAGTCAGTTGTGCCAAAACCAGATGTATCCTTGAAAGACTCTAATGTGAAGCCTGAGCAACCTGACGAAGTCGTAAAGGACGGCAACTACTTCCTGCAGATCCTGCGAAGCGAACAGCAGAGATTGCTGGACCTGGCTGCCACAGCCGACAGCTTTGCCGCCTTTTTGGACACCAAGACAAGCCGCTGGGAGTACGCTCTCGAGAAGTTAAGGCGCTTCTCGGGCCTGGCCAGGCTGCTCGTATCCTCGAAGATGGGACAGTTCGAGGATTTATGCCTCTTGAACCTGAATCCTCCGGCACACAGCAAGTACCCGGTGACCGTCAACGATCTGCATGGCTTCTGGGACATGATCTACCAGCAGGTGCCCCAGCTGGACACTGACTTTGCAGAGATCCTCGAGCTGAAGGCTAACAATTGGTAGAATTGGATCTGAAGACAAACCCGGAAGAAGATGTGGCGCCACCGCTAAGACTGAGTTCATTTCTCGATTATTTATACTCGAAACACTCGTTTGATTTGGATTGTTCGGAATCTACCCACAAAAGATGTCAGCAAATTTCTTGTCAAAAGTTTGATTTATATATTGCATCCCAAATTGTTATATTTAGAACTAACATAAATACAAGTTTATTATTTTACTGATATTCAAGTCAAGCCTTAAGCTCTCCCTCTCTCTCTTAGCCAATGGAAATTAGCCAACACCCATTCGTCCTTGGCCAAGGTAGGAAAATCGTTTTCCTGATTCGCCTCTCTCCCAAGCTTAATTGCATAATTTTATATTCGGTTTCTTTGGCTTTCATTGCCTTTTGTTTTTCTTTCTTTTTTGGCTTTCTGCTTGGCTTTTGTTCATTTGGCAGAGCTGCTACCTTACTCCACCCATTCTTAAGGGGAAGGAGTGGCAAGAGGGGCCTCTTCCTTTTAGCAGCTTAATTGCCATGGCCGAAAGTGGCAAAGAAATGCAGCTCACTAATTACAACAACTTCGCTGGGAACGAGAGGAGAACAGAAGTGGAACAGAGCAGAATTAGTGGCAGTCAGGCATGTCCTTGCCACAGCTCCTCTTGGGGAACCCCCCTTTAGCACGCCTCTGAGGCGGGTGTCCTTCAAATAAAAAAAAAGGCCAATTGTCGTGCGGCCACGTTGCATGTGCAGCAGCTTAGAGCCGGGGGGCAGCGGGATGGGGCATCGAATATATGTAGAATTTCCAGTCATAAAACTGCGGAATGTCGCCAATTAAAATTGTTGCACACACACGGCGCCTTGGTGTGAGTGTCAGACTGCCACTGTGTGGTTCGTGTTGCACATGTGACGTGACATAAATGCATGTCATGTTCGTTGCCTGTTTTTTGTTTCGTGCGTTCCAGCCACAGTCCCCTCTCCCCCAAGGATTTCCCAGGGGGGGGGGGGGGGCAAGTTCGCGCGCTAAAAACTATGCAACACAATGCCCGTAAATTGCGCAATCAAATTACCAGCCAACCCCCAAACCCAGGCCCAGGCCCAGTCAAAGCCCCTCCAAGTGCCCACTGTAAGCTTAGGCAATCAATTATAATGTTAGCATGCAAGCTTTATAATTGTTCAAAGGGGTTTGCGACAGCAAGAGAAAAAAATACAAGTGGCTGCGGTGGGTTAAGGGGGCGCCTCGAAGGACTGCACTGCGAGCAAAGTCGAAAGAAGTGGAAGATCATGGTAAATAAGTCGGAAAATTTAATCTAAAGTCTAGAGTAAAGTAAGAAAAAATCTCTTCAAAAAACTCAAAATTAACTCTAAAGTAAAGTAAGGAAAAATCGTTAAAGCTATTAAGTCCTGCGTCTAGATCGATGCTGATTATATTTTACAAAGATATAGTACACAGCAAATAAAAAAAGGCTACGTTAGGTTAGGAGAAGACTTCGAAGGATTGAACTGAGGGAGTAGTGAAAAGTCCTGGTAAATAAGTCGCAAAATGAAGTCTAAAGTCTAATAAAAAGTATGGAAAAATTTCTGTTAGGCTAAGGCCTTTGTCTAGATCGATGCTGATCACATTTTACATAGATAGACAGCTTAAGAAAGGCTAATGTGGGTTAAGAGGGCAATATGTAAAACTGAACTGCGAGCAAAATTAGAGAGTAGTATAAAATTAAGTCTGAAGTAAAGCAAGGGAAAATATCTTCAAAGCTAAGGCTTTTGTCTAGATCGGTGCTGATCATATTTTATAAAAATTGTAAGACAAAAGCTAATGCTGATCACATTTTATAAAAATGGTAAGGTCTCAAATTAATCATTATAAAACCAAAAAAATAAAACTTGAACCGATTTACTTATATTATATACCTCAAAACCCTTCAATTTCGATTTCGTTTTCAAATAAAACCCGATTGTAAATATCAAATAATTATATTCTACACCCAATTTTCTGTCAGTGTAAATATCCTGCCGTTGTTGCACTACAAAATAGGCATTTTAGGACTCCGGGAACGCTGATTGTCGTTGCGTTGTTAGCCTAAGTACGGCCCGGCCTTTTGGTGTCACGTAAGGGGACTGTTACCGTTACTGTTACTGTTACTCTGTTCCGGGGGCTGCGCTTTGGGGTACTTCCCCCTCGACCCTCTAATTTCGAGCATTTAACGTGACCGCGTGCAAATTTCCACAAACACACACTCGCACACTCGCGACACACACACTCCGCCAACTTTGTACTCTTTAGCACTCTTTAGTTGCGCTTTGCATTCGCTTGGGGGTTGAGGCATTCGATTCTGGAGGGGGTTGGGTGGCCATGGGTTAAGGTTTAGGGTGGACATGGTCTTAGGGGGCGGAGAGCTCTACTCGATAGGAGAGTTGCTTGATTAATGACGGAATCGCATTAGCCGAGCCGCGGCCAAGTGCAGTTAGTCAATCAATCAGCGGAGGGTCGTCGTGGCATTTACATCTCCGTTTCTCTTTCGGTGACCTCTTGACCCTAACTAATGGGGAGCAAAAAGGGAACTCAAGGGAAAGTCCTAATATAAAGCTAACAAGAAGCTAGCTTTTCTTGACTTCTTAACAAATAATTAAAGTATATAAGTAAGTATTTAATTCCCAATTGAAACCCGGCTAAATGAACTTTCAAATCCGATTTCAAGCAAAAATGGCACACTGATGGGAATTAAGCCACCGCTCGGTGCCTCAGGCCTGTTCGCATTGCAAATTGTGTGAAAATCGTGGCGGGTTTTCACAAGCAACATCCCACTAAAATATTGCCATACATTGTTTTCCCGTTGCGGGAAGAGCTTAATCCATAATTTATAATTTTACCGCCATTACCGCCGCTCCCTGCCCGGCTTTGGGCTTTTAATTAGTTAATTATTATTTGCTATTATTGCTTAGGTTATATTTTCGTCTAATTTTCTGCTCTGCTCTGGCACTTTAAAGCCGTTTTGGTATGGAGCACTGGGAAAAAGGGAAAATTCAAATGGAATTAGTCGAGTTTTATTGGAAAGTATGTAAACCATATACAGTTCCCAGTTCAAGAAACAATTCAAAATAATTGATTACCATAAACTTGGGAATGAAATAAAACATTCAATCGAGACTCAATTAAGAGATTTATATATTGTTTTCCGATCCAGTTTCAAAATAACTATTACAAGAGAAGCATTTAAGCCGGGTTTTTATTTTTATTTACCAACTAATCCCATTAATTATTTCATTTAAATTAACAAATATCGCTAGCTAATCGCAACTCGAATTAATTGCGTAAAGACGTTTTCCAAACGGTGCAGGGAAATGGGGAAATTCTTTGCACCATTTTCAGCTAAAGACGGAAAAGTGCAAAGCAGACCAGGGGAAAACGAGCACGAAAATTAACTGTACTATAAAAGGTGGAAAATTGTTCAAACAAACCAACGAAATTTGCATAATTATGATTAACACAACGAGGGGGCAGGAAGGCGGAGGCGGGGAGCACAAAGGAGAGTGCATTCGGAGGAAAAGTTCGTGTTTGTGGGCTGGAAAAAAAAAATACACACACACACACACACACACACACACACAATAATCATAAAAAGTAAGTCTGTGAAAGGGAAGAAACATTTCCCTCTTTCAGTTTCATTATTTGTACCCTTCCAAGGGTATTATATAGTTTCAGTCAGAAGTTTGCAACGGTAAAAAGGAGTCATTTCCATCATTATCAAAAGTCAAATCAATCTAGACATGTGTAAGTTGAAAAATTCTTTTTTAAATGATTTCAGATTTTCATTTCTTAAAATCAATCTATTTTTTTATTGTTTTATGATTATTTCGTATGCTTCTTAGAATATTTGGGATTCATTTAATGTTTTTATTTGTAAGAATATGGAAAATTTTAAATCTAGGTTATTTTGTGCTTATATAAACTCAGAAAAATCTCATTTCTAGAATTTTTAGTCTTATATTAAGATTTTATATTAAGAACGCACATAATCTTGAAAGAAGATTTTATTATCTTTTTCTTAGGTATATATTCTTGATTAGCATCAACAGTCGAATCGTTCTAGTAGGGAAATATTTTTGTACTTTTAAATTTTATATGCTAATATGATGATTTTTTAACATTAAAAACTAGCAAAGAAAAGATTTCTGAGTTGAAATAATGAATTTTTTCATAGCTATGATATTTTAAAAACTTAAGTAGTTTGGTTATTTTTTTTTTTTTATTTATTATATTTATATTTACTTCCGTGCGTGAAATCATTTCCGACAAGGGTATACACACTTCGGCTCCCCAAATAGGCAGCTTCTGGCTTTTATTTGTTTTTGCTGGCCTTTTGCGGTTTTTGGCGTTTTCCGCCATAAACGCTCGCAATCAAATGTACATAAAATAATTCACACACAAAAGCAGTTCCAAAAACAAACGATTTGCTGGTCAGGCTAATCACGAACTGCGTTTATGCAATGGCTAATTCATGAAAATTTATTAAAATATGTAACTTTTTCTTTGTAATAAATTGTAAAGTAATAAATACTGAAATAAATACTGAAATAAATATTAATTTAAATATTAAATGTTATGATTCATTTATTATTTTTACTATTAATTTTATTATTTTTATTATTCTTATTATTTTTCTTAATTATCCGTATCCTATAATTAACAAACTTTCCCGCATAAACACAGCCTATCCCCATTTACTAGGACACGGAAAATAAATAAGAAGTACGCATTTTCTGAGACTTCTTGCCTAATTTAATTAGGAACTATTTACGTTTTAACTATTTCATAACTTTAGTAAGGGAATAATATTTTGTAAGATATTTTTTGATACATTTTAAAACCCCCTTTTTCTTGCAGCGTAGGCTCTTTCCTTCCCTACCTTTGGGAGGGAGTTGAGGGCCTAGGGAAAAGGGGGGAGGATCGGCGAGGTGAGCAACAACAAACCGGCGGTTAGTGGACCCTGAAGTCTGAAGTCTGCGTGGCATTTAATTTGTCTGATTAGCATTTTCAGCGGCACGCATGAAACACATTAAAATTTGTTTCATTGTGAGCGAGCGTTCGTTTTTCGCTTTTCGTTTTTCCAGCTTTCCAGCTTGTCTGCCGGAAAAGCGCCGACGCATAGATATCGATAGGAAGGAAACACGGACCAAGGCGATAAGAACGGATGCCGCACGAAATGTGGCACCTGTTATCTGCCGGTTAACGCGGAGAAATGCATTAAAAAACTGCATATATTACAGCAGGTGACTCGTGAAAATAATAGTTTATACACAAAATGTATTAAAAATAAATGCACAAGCTTCATTTCTGCTTATATTTTCTGTTTGTAATCATTTAAGTCCAAGTTAAAGGGTTTTCCTTTAATATTCCCCCCAAAACTAACCAAGTTACATTTCCTTAAATGCTTCAGGATACGTATAAGGTGAATTTCCTCGTAATTAGGACAATATTTGACGGGAGCAGCAGTTATTAAATGATTTTACTAGGGCGTGATATAGGGGTTTTCTGTGGCATTTGTGACAAATCATCGCCGGATCATCAGTCAAAAGTCCTGGACGCAATGTCCTGTGACAGCTGACGAGGCTGCGAGGTCCAGAGCGCGGCCCCAGGATCAGGTTCCGGGTGAGACTCGCTCCTTTCTGACGTTCCATAACACATCCATGTAGCTGTCATGATTGACGACGTCTCTTTCTGCTCCGCGGTGGCCATCTCTCCGGCGAACAACTGTCAAGCACGCGAGGCTGTTGATTTATTTATGACCTTTAAAAAAAAGTATTACAAAACAAAGGCAGCAGAAAGTACAGAAACCACACTGAAAAAGGAAGCAATTCAAGGGCCACCACGCCTCTTTTTCCCCAGCCATCCCTCCATCCATCTATCCATCTATCCCTTCGTAATGAATTTCAAGTGATGCGGCAACTTTTTCCCGCTCTTTGTTATTATTTTTACTTTTTTGCATTGCCATTGAGGGCCTTAATTTTCCTGCTTGTTTGACTGCAGTTTTTTTAATTGTCAAAACAGTTTCCCGAATGTATTTTTGTATCTAGATTAGAGGATGGAAACTGTTCATTTATGGATGGGATTTTATGGAATATAATGAAATACAAATATTTACAAGCGATTTGAAGTATTATTTCAAATTTCTATGATACTTTAATGCCAACTTAAATGCAAATGTGATACAAGTTAACCCTAAGTAAAGTCAATTCAATTGGTAGAAGATACAAACACAGAGTTCATAGCTTTATTAATTATCAAAACAGATTCCTGAAATTTTTTTTTGATATAGAATAGAGTCTGGAAACTGTTTATCTATAGAGCTATTAAGCGATACTATTGATTTTAATGAAATACAAATATTTATAAGCGATTTGAAGTATTATTTCTAATATCTATGAGAGCTTAATACCAAGTAAAATACTTTAAATAAAGTCTTAATTAAATTGAAAAAGGATACAAGCAATGAGTTCATAGCTTTATTAATTGTTCAATTAATCTGCTTTAACCCCTTTTATGGCTTTAATTAAGTCACTAAAATTTAGACAAGATGAGAACTTATTTTTTAAAATAAAAAGAAACTTTATAAAGTATTCTTCATAGGAAGTAACATCCGTAGAACCATATATATACCTTGCTTCCTCCTAAAAATACCTGCAATTTAATTAATTAACTTTGTCAGAAACTCTGGGCCTAAGTACTTAATAAATATCTCAACTGAATTTCCCTATTTCTTAATCCAGTTTCTATAATAACTCAACTAAATTTCCTTATTTTTTGTTCCATTTTCTATAATAAATATCTCAACTGGATTTTCTTATTTTTTGTTCCAGTTTCTATAGAATGACGGCGTTGGGTCCTGTCCTGCAAGGCAGCCCCGTGTTGAAGGCATTCGTTAAATCATTTCGTGGCACTATCGGCACAAAAATCAAATGCCTTCGTTTAAACGAGCGATAAGGGAAATGCCTTCGAAAAGGACCAGCGGTGGCCCGGGAAAATTCACGCAATTAGTTTGTTATTGTTGTGGACGTCGAAAAGGCGTCCGAAGTCAACTCCAGTCGCGACTTTGCCTCATTAACAATAATTTCGCTTTAATAAATAACGCTAAAACATGCGCTAAATAACATTTTTAGGCTGGTGCCCAAAACAGGAAGGTAACTGGGGAGGGGGCTACACTAAGAGAAAATCTATCTAAACTAAATTTAATAAATTACAGAGATTTAAGGTGACAACTTTGGGTAATCATTGAAATTTAAATATAAATGAATATCTCTAAGGGGCTCTAAGTTGCCTTGCCAGAAAGTAAACTCTCTCTTTGCCAGCAAAATTATTCTTTACTTCAGTAAATGCTTATTTGATTAGACTCAATTATTTCTCTCAGTGCTGGCCTCCTGGCCGGGCGTTGAAATTAATGTGCCGCCATCCAGGGCGACACTAATTTGCCTGTGAACATGTCAAATCAGCCTCAAAGTAAATTTTACGCCAACGTTCAACGTTCATGTCCAAAGTTTCCCAAGTTCTATGCTCGACCCCCTCACCACCATCAGCACCACCACCACCGCACCACTGGCACTACCCTGCACCACCGTGCACCGCCGGGCACTTAATGAAAAGGTCCTTAAGTAGTTTCCAACGGTATTTTGTTTCCGTTTGTACTTTTTCTCTGACGTCGCCGTCGCTTGTCGTTGATTTGTTATTGTTTCCACCGTCGAGCATAAATCATTCCAGCCACGCTGCACTGAAAACAACAAATGCAAGGTACTTCTACTTTAAAAAATAAAAAACATAGCATAGAAATTCCTTGGTAATTTTTTATAGCCAAAATTGGATTATTACTTTTGCATTACTGTTAAATATATATACTTTTTTGAAACACATTTCTGTATTAATTTCTTTGCGTGCAGGACCAAAAAAGGACTCGAACAGGCCACTTGGCTGGAGTGGAGTGAAGTGGTTGTGGAGTGGCGGCCAGTGGAGTGCCACTGCCTCTCGAGTGGCTCGTGTGGTGCCTTTCGGGGTGCCATGGGAAGTGATTAAAGTCATTTAACCCACTCTGCCCGCACGGGGCGAGCTGAAATTAATTTCTAATTGCGCACAAATGTAGGCAATGTAAGCAAACAAGTGTACGTGTGTGTATGTGTGCTGTGTGTGGTGTGTGTGTGTGTATCAGAGAACTGCAGCAAGCCACCGCACCCATGGGTGCACCCGCTAAATACCGGGTGTCTCAGGCACCGGGTGTCTCTTGGCACCCAACTCGCGGCACCCGGGTGTTTTTCGGCACCCGCACATTTTTTGTTACTGCCGGCAGGGTGTGAGTGAATGTCTTGCAAGAACGTTTCGGGTGTTGCCACACACAAGTACCGATCGGTCGCAGGTCATTTTTTGTGTACACTCATTTATGACGGGTGGCAGGCAAGGGTGAAAGAGACAAAATATTTTTTTGTTTTTCTTTGGTGTAGGTCATAAATGGGTTTCTTTCCCTGTGCATTCTTAAATTAAAATCTTCATATTAGACCAAAAATCTTAATATAATAATGAAAACTCTGGAAATACAAATTTTTAGACTTCATTCAAACAAAAAAAATTTTTTTTTAAATTTTTGTTTTAATCTTAATATAAGAGCAAAATATGTGTGCGCTTCAATTGTAACCAAAAACCAAAAAAAAAAATTGCCAAAAGTCTTAAAATTTTTTATCGGTGTAACCCTTTTTTCGTATTTGTTTTTTTTTTTATTCTTTGCCTGCTCTGAAAACCGTTAGAAGTGCGAGTGCGGTCGGCACCCGATCGCTCAAGTAAAAACACACAAGGCGATGACGTCATAGACACCCGGGTGTCGCCAAAACACCCGGGTCAAATATGAGTGTTTTACCAGCAACCCTTTTTTTCTTTGGTGATTCTGCTTACTGTTTGCCTGCTCTCACAACCGTTTTGAGTGAGAGTGTCGATCGGCACCCGCACCCGTAGTGATCGGGTGCGCAGCGCACCGAGTGCCTGCAACACCCGTTAGATTTTGTGTGGGTGTTTGCATCTTACTGTTTGTGCTCGGGTGTGAGTGGCACTCTCACTCAAATTTTGTTGGGTGTACCTAGAGTGGCAAAAAGTGCCACCCTTGCAGTTCTCTGGTGTGTATGTGCTGGCGCGTGTGCGTGTGACTCATATTTGAGGATTGACTTTGCCGAAATAATACCGATATGGGTATATCCAATATTTAAGATATAAACAAGCAGAAAAACACATTCCCTTAGGTTCAGTTTGGGTTGTATTCTGAAAACCCTTGAAAATCTATGTTTAAGTCTTAAGATCTATAGAGAAATAATATCTGCTAAAAGGTATATCCCTTATATCAAATATAAATACTTTTCCCAAGCTTCCCAAACTGTCTTATTTCACATTTCACATGTGACCAGAATATTATAGAAGTATCTACAGATAGGAATATCTTATAGGTATACTATTTAAAATATAAACAAGCGCAAACTTCACTTAGTTTCAATTTAAGTTATATACCAAAAAACATTAAAAATCTTTTCCTAAAATATTCAATAATGCCTTTATTTTTCCTCTATCTCACATATACTGAAAAGCCTTGAAAATCTATTATTAAGTCTATAGAGAAGTAATATCTGTTAAAAGGTATATCCTATAATTAAATATAAATCAGCAAGAGAACAGCTTTTCCCAAGCTTAAACTTTAGTTATATAGCTAAAAAAAACCCCTTAAAATCTATACCTAAAATACACAATAATGTCTTTATTTTTTCCTCTATCTCACATCTAAGCTAACATATAGTAACTCCCAAAGGAATACTCCCAAAACCAAGGCTGGAAAAGTGAGCCCGAAAATTTCCGCTTTGATTAATTGACTGCCAGAATTTAAGTGTGTGTGTGTGTGTGTGGTGTGTGTGCGTGGCTTTTTGAAAGGGTTACAGTAAAAGCCGGAGAAAGAGTCCCCTTTTTAACCCCCAATCCCTGTTTGCATATGCTAATTGAGCTATAAAAATACTTTGTGCCCGAAAAGGGCAAGAAAAAAAAGGAGAGGAAGAGGAAAAGAACACACAAACATGGCCATAAAGTGTGTGTGTGTGTAAGCCCTGCCCTTCGCCCTGATTTCTCGATTTTCTTCTTTGGCCCCCAAACAATGGCAACTAAGTCTGATAAAGATGGCGCGCCGAGGTTGCAGGACCCATGCGTGATGCTTTCACATAAAAATTATGGCATTCAAGCCAAATGGAGCTTAAGAGACGGCAGAAGACCCACACAAGGGGCCGCAGAGGGTTAAGGAAGAGAGGGGAGAGGGAGGAGAGGAGCCTGGAGCCTGGCGTTAGAAACATGATTTTTATTTTACGCAACTTAAGTGCGAACAATAAAAACGATTTGGGCCAGATTATGGCCGCCCGCTGCCTTGGCTCATAATGCAAATTAGTCATGGCCGCCGCATATGCAAAAGGCACCCCCTCTTAACCCCTGACTGCCCCGGCATTTGTTTAGATTTATGAGTGTCAGCCGTATTATGACCAACCACTTGACTTCCTGCCGCGTGTGTGTGAGCCGCTGAGCGGGTGTGTGTCTCTCTGACTCTCTGACATTTTATGCCCCGCACGTTCTCGGCCGCACACTTCTTGACCCCCTTCAGCCCCGGCAGTGCCACAACACTACACTTTAATATTAAAAAAAAATAAAAATAAAATAAAAAAGGCACAAAAGGAGCGCCAAGGCTATCGACTTGGAGATGCCCAGCATCTCGTTTTGTCTCAGTTTGCCTTTCTCAGTTTTTAAAACACTTATTTCAAGCTGAAAATATTTAAAATTATTAAAAGCAATTATAGTAACTATTTTTTCCAGTGCACTGCCGTCATCAGTATTAATAGCTTCAGTTATATGGCGCCCACTTCTATACATTTCAATAGTTTATTGCCTGCTTGTACCACACGGCGTATACGCAACTTCCGGACATATAAATATTTTCTAGACTCTTGTTTTGGTTTTTTGTTTATTTATTTCATACTTTTGTTTGTTAAGTACGCAATTAGCCAGAGGCTTCGGTTTCAGGTTGGGAGTGGAAAAAAAGGATATAAATAATTTATTAATAAGCTTGCAGTTTTTTATACAATAAAATCGAAGGCGTTACGATATAGAAAATCATGAATAAAGCATTAAACTGTAAACAAAATAATTAAGACTCCCTAATAAGATATATTTCATGAGTTACAAGGCATTTCCATAATCAATAAACTGTTCCTTAGGGCTAATTATATATGCTTCTGTGCATGTCTGTTCTGGTCCTTATCCTTTCATCTTTGTATACCCTTACAGGGTATTCTACTTTTAGTCAGAAGCTTGAAACGCATTAAAGGAATCATTTTCGACCTTATAAACCTCGATATTTTTGATCAGAGAAATGATCTAGCCATAATTTACTCTACATTTTCGCATTTTTTTAAGGATTTTTTCGTTAAAATTCCCAATAATTTTGAAAAATTCTCAAAAATTCCCAAAAATTCCCAAAAATTATCATAAATTTGGCAAAAATTTGCAAAAATATGTTATCCTTGTTTCTATATCTAAACCTAATAAAAACATAGCATAGAAAAGTGTTGGAATTCACCTATTCCTATACAGAAATATCATAACGCCATTTTTAATTTTTTACTTAAGGCATTCATGAAAACGTAGTCTTTGGTCACACTGATTCTTCTTATTTCCTTTTCCGTCTTAATGCTGGCGTTGCGATACAATTTAAACAGTAAAACATAAAACAATATACAACATAACTTCTCCTGTGTGTTTATTGGTAATATAAAACCACAAAAAGCTTTCCAAATTGAAATAAACGAATTTTTGTCTCAGTTATGATTCATTTTCAAGGGTATATAAGCTTCGGCTTCTCAAAATTAGCCTCTTTTTCTTGCTTCTTAAATGAATTAAGCAGCTTAGTGAGTTTGCGGTGCCGCAACTTTGTCACAACGAAGTCTTATAGCTCATCAAACCAAAGATATATATAACATATATATATATATATAATCTACATATATGTATACTTTCAAATATCCTTGTGAGTCCTTTCCCTCCACTTCCTGGCAATTACGGGCGAAAATTCGACAACAAAGCCAAATAATATTAACATATAAATTGCACAAAGTGCCGCTGATTTAGTTTTATGAAAGCGAGAGAGAGAGAGGAAGATATGTATATATATATATATATAGGGAGTGAGGTTAGGGGCGACAGACTTTGCCAGTTTGTTTTTACGTCTTTGTCGTCATTTACGTTTATTATGCCGATTTTCTAGCGCAGAAAAATAACACTTATTCAGACACAAAATGTGTATGTAAATGCTGGCTGCCAAAAACTTGGCATTTATTTGCAGGAAAGGAAGGATTTCGGGGTTTCACGCACGCACAAGCCGGGGGGAAAGAACCAACAACAAACCAGCTAACCAACCACCCAACCACCCAGCAACCACCCAACCACCCAGCAACCACCCAGTCAGCCTCTGACTCCCCAAGGACACCCCTTCTGCCGCCTTCACACGCGTCAACAATGAGAGTGCCATCTCGTTTTTGCGCACATTTCCGGCATTTGGCCAAGTCTGCTCCTGCTCCAGCTCCAGCTCCTGCTACTGCTTCTGCTCCAGCTTTGGGTTTGGCTTCTCCTTGCCTGTCTTGCCATTATCTAATGCCAACCCTCCCTCCCCCTCTGGCTCTTCAGTGGGCTTTTAGCCTTCTTTCACATACAATTTACTGTCGTTTCAAAGCTAAACATTTATGGTCTCTCTCTCTCTATCTCTATCTTTTTCTCGTTTTCCTTCTCGCTCTTGCTCTCTGTCTCTTTTTATGGGGCACAAAATGTCGTCGTCGACGACGGGAAATTGATATTTTTGATAAAAGTTTTTCTTTTGCTGGCACACTTGATCGAATATTACATATTCGGTTGGAAACTATATAATATGAGTACAGTAAGGCCTAGTTTAGGAATCAAATAATCAAAGTTATCGATTTTAAATCGAAAAATAGCAATGTAGTTTCAGCTCTGAAAACAAGTATTGCTTGAAAATCGTTTTATAATATTTTTAAATTGACAAAAATTTACAATATTCATCTTGGTCAGCTATAAGTACGAAATATATAATAATAAAAAGTAGTCGATGGTTGTATGATCATTAATCGATTTTAAATCGATAACCAGAATTGTTCTTTCAGCTTTAATTACAAAAAAATATTTATAGCATTTCTTAAACCGTTTTTTCTGAATTAAAAGTAATGTTTGTACTTTATATTCTCAGTAAATATTTATTTTATTAACGAAAAATTAAAGGTTTTGATCAATCTGAGCCTTGGTTGTAAAAGAAGATTTTCTATAAGATTAAACTGCATTGTAATGTCCAGTAAGTTATATCCCTTTTTTTATTTTCAAGTTTCCCTTTAGTTAAACAAATATTTTTTAAAATCTTTTACGATTTTCTTAAATAAACACTCTCATTATTTCAAGTTCCTTTCAAAGCAATCTCTACTGCTTGCCAGAATTCGCATACAATTTGGTTTAAAAACGAATTGATATCCTTTCCCCTTTGCCGTATTTGTGTGCCACCCTGATCCCTGTGTTTTCAGTACACGGAAAGATGGTTCTTTGGCTCAATAAAGGCAAACATTTAGTCAACTCTGCTCTGAGCTTCCCTTTCCCTGTTTTATTTTTTCCTGTGTACCCCCCGCCAGATATCTCTTTTTATTTGTAAATGCGCGGAAATTGTTAATTTTATGGCCAGCCATATCCGCAGTTTCCCCCCCTCTTTTCCTCAGCTTCCTGGGACCCCATTTCCCTGCCCATTTCCATTGCCATTTCCAGCTGCTGCTGCGGCCCCTGTGGCATTTCCAAAATGGCCGCCTCGCAAGTTGTCATAATGGGGCAGGCCGAGGGGTCCGCCGACTCCGGCTCCGAGTCGGGGTCCAGAAGTAAATGCACCAATCGCATTATGGTCGTCCAGCGTTTTGGCCTCAAATTGCCGATTGCCAACTGCAGCAACAGCAGCAGCAGCAGCAGCAGGGTTCCAGCAACGTCTTGGGACAGGGAAAAGCCCCGCCTCGCCTTGCCAGAGGATCGCATAATGGTCGATCGATCAGCGGATCGATAAGTCTGGACTGGCCCCGGCCTGCCTTGAAAATTGTCGAACCTCGGGCAGTTTGGCCCACGTTTTGCAGACATTTTCCTTTTGGCCCGTCTATAATTTCCAGCGACGGGCCAATTGTTTTTCGAGGAGTCAAATAAAATGCACTTTGGCTGCTGCAGTGAGAGCAATGTTTGGGTTTTTGAAAGGGAATATAGAATGTAGAGTCCAATTTTTGTATTTAATAAAGTTAAAAAAGAAAATTTGCTCAAATATTATTGAATTTTTATATATATTTCTGTTAGTAATATTATCTTTAAAGGACTAACATTATTAATAGCAATTTGTTTCTGTGTATTACCGCCTTTGGCAGCGTTTGTGGCCTTTTGTCTGGCATATAATTTGCACAAATTGCAATTTAGAGAAATATCGAGAAATATAAGGAATCGCAAAGGGAAACGACCCAACAAAACAAAATACAAAATCCCAAAAAAATATGACGAAAAATTATTTTATTTTACAGGTGATGCTGGGAATGGTCCTTAGGTTCGAATATATACATATATCTAACAAATTGCATAAATAAATTTAATTTTGCTCTATAAGCTAAGTTTATATAGAACTATAAAATCTTTTCTTTTTATATAATCTTTTTTCTTCTCTTTTCTTTATAGAATATTTTCTTTAAAGTTCCAAAAAAACTCCAACAAATAAATCTTAAATATAGTTATATAACTATATAATAATAATATATTATATAACTATATTTAAAATATATTTATTTTAGTTCTTTTGTGAATCTAAAGCTAAGATTATCATATAAACTTAACTATAATAAGCAAAATTATATTTATTCATGAAAATTGTTAGATTTTTTGTTAAATTCCTAAAGTTTAAGTGTTTCTACAAATATAACTAAGATTCCTTAAGTTGATGTATTTTTTACAAATATAAAAAATTATATATTCCGATAAAAAGGGTAGTAGAAGTTTTCTTTCATATTATTAAGTGATCTCCCCTCCAATTTTTTTTGTAATAATGAACTATTTGTATAGATTTGTTTGTACTTCTTAAATTTTTCCATAGCTCCGAACAAGAACTATAATTTGTCGTTAATAAAATAAATATTAATAAAGAATATAAGGTAAAAACTTAACTTTTAATTCCAAAAAATGGGCTTCAGAAGTGTTTTAAAAATTCTATCAAATTAAAGCGGAAATAACAAGCATGAAACCATAGATTAGGTTATATAAATCGGCTAAGATAAATATTGTGAATGTTTGTCTAATTAAAAGTATTATATTACGAATTTAAAACAAGAATTGTATTCGAAGCAAAAATATTTTTATAGATCGATTTTTACATAGGAAACCTCGATAAATTTGATTATTTTTCAGAAGTGAACATTAAGTACTCCCTAAACTAGACCTTACTGTGCGTTACATTACATTTTCATTTTTGGCAAATTTATTTCTTATTATTTGTGTAATTTATTTATTTATTATTAATTTAAGCTCGGAGTAGCTAATTCCCCCTTCGTTGTGGCCGAGTCCCGAGCTGGTATTGACAGCCCCTTGAGGAGGCTAAGCCTGGCTGCTATAAGCCAGATCGTTGTTGCTGGAAGCCAATGTGGAGGTTGGATGTTGGATGTCCGATGTGGCCGTCGATGGCATTGCTAACATGGCCAACTGGCAATCGCCGGCGAATGGGAAACATAGAAATCACGTTTCAGCCATCAACGCGGCAAATGCAACAATTTTGGATGGAGGATGGAGGAGGGAGCATGGAGCATGGGGCAAGGAGGTTGGGATGAAAACGGAGAGCGCGGACCGCTGCAATATTTCTTCATTGTACTGATTATCGGTTGTAATGTTGCAAATTAAATGCCTTTGCCATCAATCAAACAATCAAACGAAACTGGCAACTAGCAACTGGCCATCATGGTGGAACTCGGAATGGAATCGAAATTAAATGGAATAATATGCTGGGAGAGCGATCCAAACGCTGCACAGTTGGATTTAGCGGCACCGTCATTTCCCATATATTCGAACATTCGAAAACATTTTTATGAGAAAACTTAGCGAAACTTCAAATTGCTGGGACATGTTTTCGAGGCTCCGTCTGCGGGACGGCGATTACCCGAATACGATAAGGAATTTATGCTGGAATTAAATGGCACAAATTGATGAGGGAATCGGGTATTGCCAATTGCCAATCTCAAATTACTTTCCCCTCTCTCTCTTATACTCTCTAGATATATATTTTAGCCCTGTCCGGTTATTATGGGCTTGAAAGCGGGTTAAGGGGAATCGATCTAGAGAGTTTTCAAAGTCGCCTTGCCACAATTGTTGCTTTTTTTACTAGCTCTGACATCGTTCCCCATCTAATCGTGGCAGATCTTGGCCGATAAAAAAGATAATTATGAATGGGAGAAGGCTGCTCCTCGGCACTCTAATTGAAAATGCAAACAGCCACCATAATAATTAGGAGGGATGCCGAGCAGTTTCTGGTTTAGAAAATGCATTTAACAATTGTTGTTTGTACAAGCAGCAGGTTATTTGATTCGACTATGAGGTACCCCTTGACCTAACTTGTGAAAACTATTTAATTTCATTCAAAGATTATTCATTTAATAAGCTTAAAAGGCAGCTAATGAGTTATGAAAATGATGTTATTAAAGAGCAGCTTAAGAGGTATCTCTTGGGTCTTTTTTATAACCAAAGTTGCTGCTGGGAAATCGGCCAAGATGATGATGCCTGAGAGATGGGTTTCCATCGCGGATTGTTTGGTGAAACTTTGTGCAACAATTAGCAGCAACTGGCAAGTGGCAGGTTGCCTGCTAGTTGCAAGTTGCAAGTTGCTGGTTGCTCGTTGCAAACGAGATTTACTTAGTGGAGCAGCTGGCGGAGAGGCTCGTAATTAAGCACTTAAATGAATTTGATTGTGTGAACATAACGGAGACAATGCCAGCGAATGCGAATTGTGGCAAGTACGGTGCGCAATCACTTTCTTATTGAGGCAACCGCAATGCCTGCCGCCACGAACCAGATTCGAAAAGAGTGGCAGGGAACCCTTAGACGACACTCACCCCTGGCCCTGACCCTACCCCTAACTCTAGCTCTAACTCTAACCCTAACTTTGCTCTTTTTTTGTGGAAATGCGAGATACAATCGCTGCGATAAGATCGCCAAAAGTGAAATGTAAATTACAACAAAAAACGGGGAGAATGCCAGATACTAGATATCATACCTGGTCCTGGTCCTGGTCCTAGTTCTGGTCCTGGAACACGCCAGATGCCAGATGCCTATCAAGCGGCGGATTTGTTCTAGCCGCCGCACAAACTTTACAACAGATCAGAGCCAGCCCAGAGGGGATCCCCATCCGATCCGAATCCGAGGCAATACCGATCCGAGGAGGACTCTCGGCTGGTGGCCCAAAGGTGTGATCGGTGGGGATGGGATCGCCCGCTGGGAGCGCGGCTCTCTGCATCCAGAACGCGTGCCCCGCCTGATTAGCGCAAAATGTTAATTTCACACTTTGATCGCATTTCCACGACTGCGCCGAAGATGCGTTAATTTAATTTCAATTTAGTTTGCTGCTCATCTCGGCAACAGTCAGTCCATCAATCACCCGACCTGCCGGCTGCCCAGAGATACCTTTTGCCACAAAGCTGCTCCACCACCAAGATGCACTGAACTAAAAGACATGGTGGGTCACGAGCCTTCAATGCCTTAAGAAGAGTTTTCTGTGCCGCAACTACTACATTCTCTGTTTTAGAGAAACGAAACATTTTATTTTGCTGTTTATTTAAAAATGTGGTGGCAATATTTTGAGGTAATATTCTCTAATTAATTGGATTACCACAAGGTAATTAATTTTCATTTAGCAAGTAAAGAATGACACAAATATCCAAGAAACAAAAATAAATAAATAGAGCTCTCATATAATCTTAGTTAAACTTGAAGGAGAAAGTAGAATTGTTAGAGTTTAGTACACTTATAAACATTTTTACAAAAATAGCCATTAAATAGCCACTTTTCGCCCGTAGATGTTGAATTTTAACATAAAAACGGATCCAAAGGGGAGTCGCCTCCAAATTTAACAACCTTCTTCTTATAATTTTTACAAAGATTTTTGTCTAAAACGAACCCTTCATTTTTCTTTCCTTCATTTTCTTTTTAATAATGAAAAATTGGAATTACTTTTAGGATAAAAACTGTAAATAGAGACTCACTTCTTTTGTAAAAGAAACATAATCACAATAGAATCATACACACATACCTAAAACTTAGCCGGCCACCGTCACTTTATGTCAGGTATGTTAGAACCAGTTGGGAATTATAAGCATTTGAGCTATAAAAGATTTTTCGTAGATATTTTGATATAAATTTTATGGCGAATTGTAAAGGAAGAACTTTTTTAGAAGCCTGAATTTAGTTTTGTAGGAAGAGCTACTTACAAATATTTACTACTTAAATATATTCGCTACTTTTAAGTGATATTCCAAAACAATTGTGAGTGTGAAAATGGGCAAAACAATAAACAAATCAAGACGTAAGGCCTTAGAATTCATATTCTTGAAACTTTAGAAAAGCTGAGAGTGTGTTGCGCCTTTATTTAATTTTAGACTTTAAGAGGTTCTTAAAAAATTACTATTTCCTTAAACAGAAGGCCCTAAAGAACATGGTGATTCCACCTACAGCCGCTTTACCTGATAATCAGGCTACTTCGCAACTATATAAATCAATACGGAAGCTTACAATGAGACATTTTCGACCCTTTAAGTCATAACATTTACCAATTCCCACTTATTTTTAGCAGTGTACTGTGATACTCATATGCCCAGCTACACAGCTACATAGCTACCCCCAGATGCTCCTCAGTTGGCCAGAAGCGGTTTTATTAACAGCCGCTCGTCAAGTGGTTTTCGGCCTCATTGTTGCATTTTGTCCAACAGCGCTGCCTTCAAAGGCATTCCTCTGCCAGTTGCTTTATCTGCATTCATCAGTCGCCAAACAAAACAAGTCAACTGGCTTCATTTGTAATGGATCTCCGACTCCGCGAGGAGCAGGAGCTACCCAGATGGATCCCAGATCCGAGTTGGAGGCGGCTGCGCAGTAGTCAAGGCTCTGATTGCCGGGCATTAATCACTCGGAGTCGGCGAATGGACTTGGGTGTGGATCCCAAAAAAAAAAAATAAAGGCGGCACTCGCCAAAAATATTATTCATTTAAAAGGTTTAACAATTACCAATTAGTTTATAAAGTAAAATATAATATTGCAAGCACGATTTAGGGAGAAGAAGCTAAGATATTACCTCATTATATTGTTTTTTAATAGGTAAAACTATACAGTAACCTTAAAAAATAAATACTATTACCACATAAAATCTATAATATTTTATCTATTACTTTATGTAAGAACTTTAACTATATTATAATCGGGATAATCGGAAAATGAATATACAGAAGATGAATTATCAAGATGAATTATCAGATACTTATTCATTTTCTGATTGTTCACCTTCCAATTATTCATTTTCTGATTCTTTTTATAGTATTTTATATTTATATTTAATATTAATAATTGATAAAATATTTTATATATAAACTATAACTATATAGATAATCGGAAGATGAATATACAGAAGATGAATTATCAAGATAAATAATCAGATACATATTCATTTGCTAATAATTCATTTTCCAATTATTCATTTTCTGATTATTTTTATAATATTTTATATTTTTATTGAATATTTTATCTATTATCGAAATAGTCGGAAAATGGATATACAAATGATGAATTATCAAGATGAATAATCAGATACATATTCATTTTCAGATTATTCATCTTCTGTATATTTATTCTTCCGATTATTCATTTCTGATTATTTTTTCCCCCAGTGCAGTGTTTTGGCCTCAAGTCTGACTTCAGCTTTTTAGCTTCCAAGTTCCAAGCTTCCAAGCTTATTGCCCGGCTAACAAATCTCATTGTTGTAATTGTTCCTGCGGCTTCCTGATCGCCTCGGTTATCGGTTTCGACTCGTTTCAGTTCGGTTCGGTTCGGTTTTAATGATCATAATGATCTCGCAAATCGATCGCAGCTCATTAGACACTTTAGTTCGCAATCGGAGCCCTGGCTCTGGCTCTGGCTCTGGGTAGCGTACGTATCTGCGGTCTGCCGTATGGTTTTGTAACCTTTTTATGTAATCAAGCGCTTAAACATTTACTATTAACAAATTTACAATAATTTATAACATTTTGCGGCGGCAATGGCAACGCCAAGTAATCGGAGAGCGAGCCTTAGGTTCGATGCTCGGGCAAAACTGCGGCTGCGATCTATTGATCTTAAATGAGTCGGTTGGGCAAGTTGGATAGATATTCCATATCGATTTCGAAAGGTATCGGTAGTCAAAGTAGTAGTCTCACTGGTAGCAAAAGTATCAATCGCTTAATGCGCAGCTGTACTTTAAGAGCAGTTTAGGGGAAATGTATTAGAACTATGACTCGCTCTCAACATTGAATTTGTATCTGGAAAAGTTACTTCCTTCTAGATTCCTTCCATCTTTGGCTTCTATATTAATTGTCTTGTCTTGGCTCTATGGATCTCTGATCTCTTTGACGTTCGCCGGTTCGAACCCATGCCCACCAATCTTCGACTAATTGCCTTTTGATTCGAATTGATCATAGATCTGTGGCACCTTCAGGGTGGCTCTCCTTCGCCGACTGCGTTGGCGGCTCAAACTCGAACTCCAAGTTGGAGTACAAGAACGCACAGTAGCCACTTTTGGCTAAAAGATTCCGATAAGCTCGGGCACAGGCAGCAGCTGCTGCCGAGGATCAGCTAGGAGGGAGCCCAGGCTGTATCCACTTCTCATTAATAACTCTTGCATTGATCATTAATTTCCCCGTTCCGCGTTTCATTAATCCTCCCGCAGCGCAGGAAGCAGACTCCTTCTGGCCGAGAGCCTCATGCTGTTGCTTCTTCAATTGTTAAGAGCCAAGAGTTAAGGCCAGAAGCCAGAAGTCAAAGAAGCTACAAAATGCACACAATTTTCAGAGGCAGGACACGTGTCTGCTCCTAATTATTGTACGAGAAATGTGGAGAGTATAATGCTTTTTACACTATTTGTGATCGAATAAGAAAGGGTTATACCAGAAAAATATGTTCTTTCTTGAAAATCTAATTTGATTAAGTAAAACCAAAAACAATACTTGTTGTACGATGTTTTTGTACTAAAAAATAGTCTTATAGTTCCGCATCTTAGTACCTGCTTTGTCTTTGGTTTACCTTAATCGAATATGATTTTTCTCACGTATAGAACACTTATTTCTATAAATAGATACCAAGATGTCCTTGCTTAAATGTTCATCTCAAGGATCACTCATTTGGCTCCGATAACTTTACCCTTTTCCTTGCAAACGAAACCCAATTAGCCATTTGGCATGGCGGAATTCTGATTGTATTTTACGGCCGCATAATTGCATTTCGCCTAAAAGGGGAAATAGGCGGGTGAGGAGCCGCAGGACTCGCAGGAGCTGCAGGACCCGCTGGACCCCGTTGGATATTCTTTTATGCAAATGGCGGAGCGGCGGCGCCAGTAACGGTGCTGAACATGCAAACTACCAGCCGTGAAAAATCTGGTATCAAATATTTTACAGCATTTTTTGTGCCTGCCTGAGCACTGGTCCTGCCGCGGGCCCTCATCCTGCCATATATAACCCTATATATGGCCTCGTCCTCGGCCTCGGCCCTGGTCACAAGCCACTAAACAGTGTGCCCATCCATCCGATGCCCATCCTCAGTTCGAATTCCCCATGGGCAAACCATTTGAAAATTTCGCTTAGCGTTGCCAGGACAATCAGGAACAGGGACGGGGACGGGGACAGGGATAAAAAAAAAAACGAACCCGAAAACCGAAAAACGAAACGAAATCAAAGCGAAATCGAAACAGGATAAATAAATGTGCACATTTCCGCCTGGCGCGCATATCCTGTCCACGCTTCCTGACCCATCCCCTTCCATCCTCCCCCGACTATCGCTATCTCCTTTATATATATTATTGATCTGCCGCGCATAAAAAGCCCATTTAAAAACAGCAAAAAGAACACACAAAAATAAATACAAAAAATAAAGAGGAAAAGCCGCCATCATCTCCCTCCTTCCCCCCCGGAGCGTGGAAATTTCCCCGAAAAACGTGGCAGGATTGTGTAGAAAAATGTCCGCAAGCACACACACAGAGACACAGATACTTCAAAATTGTAAAACTGGCCATTTTAGCTTGTTGGTTACGCTGGGCAATGGCTGATTTTCGGGGGACAAGGACGAGGACGGGAACGAGGATGGGGCATTCGATGTCCTGGGGTATTTTGCCGATTGGCTAGACTATTTTTCCAGGGGGGACTGTGACTGGGACGAGGACTGGGACCCTCTCCCCCTCTCAATGTAACAGCATTTGGCTGAATTGAAGCAGAACGTAGCCGCTGAGCGGCTGGAAAAAATCGTTGACAAATGAACGAGGCGCAGGGGAAACGCATTTAAGAGATACACTGCTCTAAATTTTGAAAGGATACCTAAGATCTAAATACACTGATTGCTAAGAGTTTTGAAAATCAAATCAATATTATATTTAAATTCAAAAGGTGAAAGGTTAACTTAAAGCTAAGCTTGACACCTTTGAATGTGCCTTGAAGTCTTGAGTTTATTTAAATGAATGAAAATTGAAAAGTTTCCTCTTGAGAACCTTTAATATTATAATTCGATAAATTATTTTAACTATCAAATTACCCCAAAAGATCTTTAATAAATTAATTTAATGAATTAAATTTTTTATAAAAATAATAAAAATGTACCATAAACTCAAATAATTTTAATGGTATATAAACTCTCCCAAGTTTTGCAACTCAAACCAGAGCTCCCTTGACCTCCCCAGAGGACCATCAATTTGAGCAATTTTTTAAAAACGTTTGCTCATAGCCATTTTGATTCTAATTTCTTGTTCCAATCTCCCATTTTCTCATTTTCCAACCAAACATATTTTCTTTTTTTTTGCTCCTTTAATGTTGCAGAATTTTCTTTTTACAGCGCTTTAGTCTCTTTTATTCCTCGTCGATTTCCATTAAAATTCAATTGATGTGACATGGTCTGGGGTGACGGGGGACTGGATTCGGATTCGTATTCCGATTCTGAATCGAAATCGGATCGGAAGTGCCCAGTCAACTATCCGTGTGTGTGTGTGTGTGTGTGTGATTTATCGAAGATTAGAGTAACATTCAAAATAAAATTTCTGGCTAAGTGCCTGGCAAAGCCGAGAAATTTAAGCATTTTAGCAGCAATTCATGTGGGATTTCAAAGGGGACGGGTGGAGAGAGGGTGACACACTCAAAAAACACACACAAAAAACATATTGTTTGTTAAAAAGAATTTTTGATAAGGAATTTGATAAATTATTTGATTATTATTGATTATTTGATAAATGATTTAAGCCCTTAAATGACCCCAAATAAGCTAGAGAGATAAGCATTCTATAAGCTTTAAATATATATTTATAGATATATATTTTTCTAAAGAGAAATTAAATAACAAAAAAATTAAGCAATTTAATATGGTTTTTACATTACTTGAATTTATTTTTGGATATTCATTTATCCATATTATTTTTATGGAATAAATCAAAAATATAACCATACCGTAGCCAAAAAATCATTCATTCCAAAGGTGTTACGTTTTACTTGGCTAATAATCTTCTACATGAATCGCTTTTTTAGCCCTCAAGAAGCCGTCAAATAGGCGCTTTCTATTATCTTTATATTTATATTTATCGATATATTATTTTTTAGAAAAACTAAATTTAAAATAACCCGTAACTAAGTCGAAAATACATTTGCATTTTCAACAGCTTACTGTGTTGGTTTCCATTTGCATTCAAGGATTAAAATGTAATTCCTAAATTTTTATAGACTAAATCAAAATTTGCATAAAATCATAACGCGCTCAAAAATGCATTAATTCCAAAGGCTGACCGGTGTTGGTTTTTACTTGGTTAATAAATCTCCCAAAGTCTACTAATCGCTTTTTCTGTCATTAAGATTCCCCTTTCTTAGATCTTAAATCGATATTTATCGATCTATTTTTATGTTCTATTAAAAATTGAATTTAAATACATTTATTCAACCGCTTTCTGTGTTGGTTTTCACTTGCTTAAAAAATCTGCATTCAAATTTAATAAAATTTAAAACCTAAATCGATATTTATCGATATACTTTTAAACATAGAAAATAGCATTATAAAAATGTAATCAGACTTGGCAGACTTGAGGAGACATTCCTCAATAAAAAGGGAACTACATAGTTTCAACCTTTGAGTTTATAAAGCCATCAAGATGTGGTTAATTTTTAAAGCGCAGCTTCCCTTGCTTTCGTGTTGCCGTATTTACGTGTGTACATATATATATTTCCGATCCGCAGGTGATTACAAGACTTCCGGTTATGCGTTGCCCGAATTAAAAACAAAAGTCTGGCCTAAACGGAAGTTATTTCCAGGCCGTGTATGCGAGTATAATAATGGCGTAACTATAACATTATCATTTTCAAACCGAAACATTTCTTTCGAAACCAACAAAAACGGGAAGGGGAAGCACAGGCTCTCTGCATCACAATAGGGGAGATCTGAAAATCGAGTGGAAAACTAATTAAAGCAGATAAAGAGTCGCATTAAAACAATAGATAAAGTAAAGCCGGGGGTGCATGCATAATTGAGTTTGAGTTTGAGTTTGAGTTTCGGTTTGGGTTTCAGTTCAAAATCGTCCAACTCAATTAAATTCATGTGCGCCGTGGATGGATACCCGTCCCACTCGCACAGGGGACACCTTTGCCGTCTCTTTTCCGCCAACAGTGGGCTCTGTGCATTTTTCAAGATATTTGATATCATTTTTGGAAATTCAATAATTCAGATTACGATATTTTTATGCATTTGCAAAGCTTTCGAAAGTGTATTTCTACATTTTTATAATTTTACAAAAATGAAAAATATTATTTATAATTGTAGAACTATTTTTTACTAACTAATTTTGATTCAAAGCAATTTCCATTAATTTAAGATTGAAAAAGAAAACTTGTTTACTGGCGGCACTGTACTTTTCCTAGCTTACAAGTTACATCTATATAGTTGCCTCTAAAACAGCCCCATTTCCTATTGTTTTCGCAAATGAATTTGCAAACCGTATCTCTATATAGATCTGCATCAGCATCTGCATCTGTATCTGTATCTGTGCCCGTATTTGCCGCTTATAATTACAAGTAGCACAAACAATGGGTATTTGTGAAATTGTCACTGTTTAGCATATTTGGTCACGAAACGCTTCGCTACAGTTTTTGTATTCTTTATGAGGCATAACAATTTATGCGTTGGACCAATTTTCTAAAAACTAAAAAAAAAAAACGTTGAAAAGTTGAAGTAACAGAAAATTAAATGGAAATTTCAACAGGGATTTCCGCTTTTGATCATGTCACTAAAATAGCCCAAACAGCCACCACATCGACCTGTATCTTTTTTTGATCTTTTGTGCGTGTTCAGGCCCCAGTCCCATGGGCCAATTTTGATAATGACCACAAGCATATATATATATGTTTATATATCTACTCTGAAAAGCATAATAACTTTCGGCATAATTATGCGTGGCAAACAGGGTGAACGCATACCATTACATTTCATGTTTAATGGTGAAAGAGTTACAAACAGAGCCTTCAGAGAGTTTAGAATTCGCAACTAGTTCTGGCTTTCTGGGGTAATAATAAATGCCAAATTTAGAAAGGAATTTATTTTTAACATATATTTTTTGGTTGGTTAGTTTTGGAAACCTTAAAACATCAGGATACTTCATCAGAACCACAACTACACAACTTTTCTTGCATTCATTCTCGGAACTTCCTTTTGTTGATAAAAAATATCCTCTTCTCTACCTTTACTCATTTTTAAAAATTAAGAAAAACAATATAAATACTCCCACAAGTACTTAAACTTTCTACTTGTTTATTTTTCCTTCCTACATGCCATATGTGACCTAATAAATCCTATCAATGGGAAACTCATGTGATGCCTCTGAAGACTCACTCGCTGGCCAATTAGCATAGGAATTTACTATCTTTGCTGCTGCTGCTGCTCTGTTTTTTTGTAATTTTTCTTTATTTTTTAATGTTTTTGTGGTTCCATTAATTAAGCAAGGAAATTTACGCTGAGATTTGTGCCAGTTTCTGACCCTAATCTTGGCTAAAAACCTTTTGTGCAGCAGGCTGCATTTTTTATGCCAATTAAGTGTCGCATGCAACGAGCGGAGGCGTTGGCATCTTGGCAATAACTATGCACATAATAACCCAATTTGGAAATTGCCATAGACAGTGTCAGTTACACAATAAAAAAAATATTTAAATTTATTTTAAAAACCTTTAAATATCAGCTCAAACTTTCATCTCAACTAAAAGTTATATTCATCTAGTTGCATTGCTTAAAATATACATTTATTCTGTCAAAATTCTTTCGTTTCTCTCTGTGTACAGCTCTGACTTTCGCCTGGGCAAGTGGTTCGGTTTTGTGCTTGGATTCCATGGGAAAATCTGTTGCAATTAGCTGCTCACTTTGCAAACAAGAAGCAGTCTGAAAGGCTGAGAACGACACGCAGCGAAAACAATTTCTAAACGCGCTCAAAACGACTTAATTATGAGTGAGAAATATGCGCGGCGAGCAACTGTATCCCAGCCTCAGTCCCAGTATCTGACAGTACTTGTATCTGTGTATCTGTATCTAATGCAGCCACTCCCCACCCCCCTCGGGGGCAGCCTTAATTGCTCCCACTCAATCAAAGCGGACCACCTTCATTAGACATTTGCGGTAAAAAGCTTCGGTAAAATTACAACAAAAATGTATATATGAGCAGAGAGAGAGAGAGAGAAAAAAAGGCACGAACATCTTATAACAAAAACCTACAAACCGAGTTCACACGACGTGATGAACCCGATGAATAATTAGCAGGCCGCAGATGCATGATATCGGGGGGAATATATATAGCTAGCGCCAACAGTGACTGGCCATTAATCACAAGCGAGAATTGAAAATGTCTCTCTGCTTAGAGTTATTTTTCTAAATAATTCTTATTCCACTAAATAATTTTTTATTAAAAGCCAAAGAATTATTGTAATTATCTCTCAGAAAGACCAAGCTCTGAAGAGACCCAAAATTGGTGATCTCTTGCGCCGCGGTGTGCCTTTCGTTTACTGTATTGAATTTCATATTTGGAATTTTCGTTCTCTTGTTTTATTTTTTTGTGCACCCGCGAAACCATAGAAATATGTGTATATTTCGTATGGGAAATTAGTGAGCAATGTAAATAACTGTTAGGAGCTACTTACAGTGGTCAGGAACTTATCGAAGTAACAGAACTTTTAGAGAGATAAGCTAGTTTAAATTAAATTAATTTTCCTATTATAGTTCAGTTTATTTCAGTTTTTATTTTTATATTATATAAACTTAATTTTATATTTCCAACTAGATTTAGAATTCCCAATGTGTTCTAGCTAAACACTACTGTTATTCATGCTAAAAAATTATGATTAAATGCAAGTCGCTGATGGGGCAAAGGTGACTTCCTATTGAATAGTTTTACTCTATGTTTCTGGTATAAAAAAGGCTAATTTAAATATGTTGCGATCCACTGTACATATCACCTACTCCTCCTGAAAATTTCACTCTCACCTAACCCCCCCTCCAAAAAAAGTGAATGCAAAATGCACTGAGTAAAAAAACTTAATCAAAATATCTAAGGTGCTAATTAGAAAAAAATGTATAAATATATTTTAAGGTTATAATTATATTGCCAAAATATAGTAAATATATGTTAAGGCTATAATATTACTTAAAAAAGATTATAAGTATTTGTTAAGGCAACTTTTCGGTTACCCTTAAAAAAAACTTGAACTTTGGAGTTTATATTTTTAAATCAATAATAATTTAGAAATATTTAAAAAACATAATAAATATATTTTATGGCTATAATTATATTTCAAAAATATAATAAATATTTTTCAATTCTAAAATTTTATTTAAATAATATAATAAACATTTTTTAAGGCTTACTTTTCTGATAACCTCAAAAGAAGATTTACAATTTGGACTAAATATTTTATAATAATTAATAATTTACAAATAATTAAGGTGTTATATAAAAAAAACATAGTGAAAATATTTGAAGGCTTTAATTGTATTTCTAAAATAGAGCAAATATTTCGTTATTCTAAAATTTTATTTAAATAATATAATAAATATTTTTTGACGGCTTTAATTTTCTTGTTCCTTGAAAAGAGGCTTACAATTTGGAATAATATTTTAGAATATATAAGTATTTAAAAATAATCAAGATTCTGTATAGAAATATATAATAAAGATACTTGAAGGCTATAATTATATGTAGTAAGTATATTTTAAGGCTATAATTTTATTTAAGCAATATAATTACACTTTGGAATTAATATTTAATAATATTAGATCCTTATGTTATTTCGACTGTACGGTCAAAGCTCGTATTATTAAGTTCAGTAAGATTTCTTAAAATAAATTACTTCCAGTGTAAGAAGTCTCCCAGCTTGACCACAGGCATGCTCCTTGGTATTGGTATTGGTATTGGTGTTGGTCACACAGCCACACACTCACATTCACACTCGCACTCACACTCTCACGCACACCGAGACACCTCATCGCTTGCGGTCAAGTCTCTTGTCAGCGACAATTCCCCATAGACTTTGTTAAACCTTAAAATTAGTTTAAGTATTTAGTTACCAATTTAGTGCGGAGCGGGGTCGAAGTGCCAACCGCCGGAGGGGGATGGTAGGGGGATGGCCAGGGCTCGAGGGGAGAGGAGTGAAGTGGAGGGTCTACTGGCCAGTGTCCGAGCGTTGATGTATGCGGTTTTTGTGGCAAGAAGGCCTCTGGAAGGCGAAGCTCACCGGAGGGCTTCTGAGCGGATTGATAAGGAACGGTGCCGAAGCGGTTTGTCAGCCCTTAAAAGGTGGTCTATTATTAAGCTATTGCCCAGCACAACTAGACATGGGGTAGTGCAACCATATATTTATTATATATGGAGTATATTTATATATTATATTCTTATATTTCTATATTGAGTTGGAACATATATTAAAGACTCCTCTTCAATCTTTGTAAACTGGTCTAGGCTTCGATACAATGTTTCAAGTATCGAGTTTCTGAGAGCAAGGAAGCCTCAACTCGGGTGTCTTTGGCATGAGTCCTGTAAGAGTTCTTTCAATGATGTAAATAAATACTTAAATTATATATAAATGGTTGAGGGGAATTGTAAATTGTAGTGTAGTAACAATTATTAAAATTATATATAAATAATAATTGCTAAAAAATGCTTAAGAATATGCTCATTAAATTCTTAATCTATACTCGTAATAACATATTTTTCTTCTACCTTAGTAAAGGGTATTATGATTTTAGTCAGCAGTTTGCAAAGCAGTGAGTCGACTTTATATAGTATATAGTATTTTTAAGCAGTATCAGCAGGAGAGTTGATCTAGCCATTTTCGTATTTCAGTTTGTCTCTTTTAATGATAGTTTATTTTTATAGTTGTTGATCTTTTTGACAGAAAATATGTATATAAATACAATATATAAAAAAATAAGAAAAGAACCAGATCGAATCACCATTTAATAGCTAACAAGGAAATTATCAAATGTTAAGTTATATAGTAGTCCAAGCTAACACAATTTTTTAGTTATTTTTAAATTATAGAATTTCCCCAAATGGTAATTTCTTGTTTCAATTTTAATTATTTTTTGAACAAGAGTAAATAAACATCGGCTTGCAGAAATATGCTTCCCTTTCTTGTTTGAGTTACAAAATATCGTTTCAAATTTTGCGCCACATATTTTGAGTCTTTTTTATGTTAAGTTCTTTTATTTTTGGTTTTAGTTTTTCTGGTTTTTTAATTCCTTGTTTGGTATTAAATTGTGTGGTTTTTGTGGTGGTGTCGGACTTAAGTACCCCGCATTTCTGCAGCATTTTCCACTTGACAAAAGCCAACCGAGGAGAGCGGATCGAGCCGGGCCGAGCAGGGATGGGCAGCAGAGGGGGCGAAGTGAGAGCAGGATAAGGAGAAGAAGCAGGCGAAGATGAAGCCGCAAAAGCGAAGACGCTTGGCCGTAAAACTTCGGCAACGACTTCAACTATTATGGCCAGTGGTCAAGCATTTAGACTTGGCCAAGAAAGGAGCTGCTCACGCACACACAGAAAGAAACGTTTTTATGGAGACTTTGCTACATAAACTGCACTTTCTGAAAGGTGAATTGTATCTTATAAATTTTATTTGCAGTGTAGGCCCGGGCAAGACGTCGCCAGTTGAAATTTCAAACCGCTGAAGCGCGGCTAAATGTGTTGAAAGCCGAAAGCTCAAAGAGAGGCTCTTTGATTGATGATTGCAGCTCAGGGTTGCCTTTCAACTGGCCAAAAAAAGCGGACAAAAACGGGAAAAAAGGTGGCAGTAACTCGACTATAAGTTACCTGTCACTTGAGTATATATTTTATAACAAATATATAAAGACAAATCAAATAGTAACCTTGTAGCTCTTAGAGATGGGAAAGAGAGTTGTCTAAATCCTGTCGCCTGCTGCAGCATACCTAACATACCCCTTAAACCCACCAATAATAATACAGGAAATAACGAGAAAAGGCACAAATAAATACACAAAAATATAATATATATATATGTGGATATAGGGATATGTGAAACAGGCGGCAGAGAATGAAATAAAGTTGCCGGCAGGTGAGAGATGAGGTCTGAAAAAAGGCCGCGGATCATGGGCTCGTGATTAAGCGCCAAATGTATTCAAAAGATTGTAATTAAGGCCACAAAGGCCTGCAGATCTGCATCGCCAGATAGCGCTTGTTAACAACAATCATACATATAATATATATATATATATATTCCCGGCTTATATCCGCCGCTGACTCACGATGACGCACAATTGAATAATTATTGTTCAACGGTTTTGTCGCATGCAAAAATACAAAAAATACACCAATTAGTAACGCGCTGCCATCAATGTGTATCTCCTACGACTGTGTATCTATCAGCACGGCTTGTATCTGTATCTGTATCTGAATCTGAATCTGTATCTAATAGCTTCGGCCTGGGTGGCATCCGACCCAAAAGCCATCTCCAAATATAAACTGATTTTTACGACTCGAGCATAACAACTTCATCATCAGTCGAGGCGGCAAGACGAAGCGAATCGATCTGGATCGAATCTGAATCGGATGAATCAATGGAAACTAAGCCCCGACCAGAACCACAACCGAATTGAACTTTAAGCTATTATTTAAGCTATTTAATTGTTTAAACTCATTAAAAATATTATAGTTATAATAGTTCTAATTAAAGCCACACGTATCTTTCTATTAACTTTCCCTTACTCTTTCCTAATAATTATATAGAGCATTTAGTTCTCGGTTTTGCACTCATTTAGATTCCTCCTAATAATGATTATATACTTCTCATTCTGTACGAATTCATATTTATTCGCTGGGGTCGACTCTTTGGGCCTTTGTTCACGTCCATCGAAGTTAACATTTTTATTCCAAAGCGGCCACTGTAATTTATGCAAAATCATTGGTCGATCGATCAATAGCCGGGCCGCCGCAGCTTGCCGTGCCAAAAACCAAGGGGGGAAAAAATTTAAAAACAGATCCAAAAAAAAAAAAACAAAAAGAAAAACAATAAAAATCGAAAAAACAATACTTAAAATCCCCCCGAGAGAAAATTAAAAACCAAAGGCCGCACACACAGGTGCGGACAGGAAGCGGATTTTAGAATTTTTGGGAGTGAGGCAACTGCCATCCCTTTAATTGGATTATGAGTTAAGTCCTGTCACAGTCTCACCCCCTCGAAATCCCTCGCTTCCTACGCCCACATTGACCGCTACAGTGGGGCCTACATAAGAGGGCTTTCGAATATCCAAGGATTTTTAAGCAAGAATGAAAAGGTTTAATTAATATAAATATTATGCAGTCACTGAAAAGCCATAGAAAAAAACGTTAAACATTAGAAAAACTATGTATATAATTTAGATTTATTAATTTTTAAGGTATAACTTAATTTTAAAAGTAAAAAAAAAATATATAAAAGTATAGTATTAAGCATTTTAGCTTGCAGAAAATTAAATATTTAATTGTAATAAATATTAAACAATCCGAGAAAAATCTTTTTACATAATCTTGAGACGGAAGAAAATCTATATAAATTATTTAGATTTCTTAATTTAAAAAGTATAACTTAATTTCATAAATACACAAATCTTAAAACCTGCAAACTCTGCATTTCATCTGACTTTCAATGTCACCAAGGAACTCATATAACCTTTATATTTGTTATATTTTATACAATTAATATATATATATATATATATATATATATATATATTTATTATATTTATTTATTTATTATATTTATTATACTTATTATATTTATTATATTTATTATACTTATTGTATTTATTATATTTATTATATTTATTATATTTAAAACAATTTTATCTAGCTCACTCCGTTTGTTTGATTTTTTATCAACATTTTATTAAAGCCTATTTCTTTAAATCTTGAATATTTTTTAATGCTATTTAAATGTCCCCTCTAGGCTGTGTTCACTGTAATTGCAATCGAATTAGTCAAGGAGCTCAGCAACTTTCCCTCGGCATTTTCGGTATTATTTTTCAGTTTGCTTTTCGGTTTTTACACCCGCAGTCAAGGCGTCAAATAGAAACTTCGATTCGGTCAGCGTCCGTTTGTCCGTCTGTCCGTCTGCCTGTCCGTTCGTCAGCCCTCCCCCCTGCACCGTTTCTCTATATTTCCGGCCGGCGTCAGGGTGGCGCCTGCGCAAGGGCAGCGCTGCCGCTGCTGCTGCCGCTGCGGCATTTAAGGAGTGGGCGTGGCCGATGACTTAAAAGGTTTTAAATGGGCGCCTTGGCATCGCTGGACTACTGAAAATAAACCTCATCCTCGGCATTTCCCTCCTTTTTCTCATTTTACTTTTGACTTTTGCCGACAGCAACGCCTCGGGTCGGCCGCTCAGGTTCATTGATCCATTTCGAATATATATATATATATATATGTATATATATACAAAAGTATCTTTGAGATGCTGTTGGCTTCTGGCTACCGACTACCGACGTGTTAAACGAGATTTGAAAACAGCTCTGGGCTGAAAAAATAACACTAAGAAACACATTCAAGCAGGTGGCCATTAGGGTCTTAATATTACATTTTTCGAAAGATTTATTAAAGCTAAATGGTTTTTATTAACTACCTAAATCTAAGCTTGTTTTAAAAGTAAATATTCAAGGAATATATTCAAATGCAACTCATATCCCATATTATTTCTGTTCAAACCCAAAATGATCTCTTAAAATTGAGCCCTGGCTACTGTTTCACGCACTCGAGTCAAGCTCAAACTCAAATATCCGAAATCAAACAACAAAAAAATAAATCCAATAGATACCGAAAAAGGTTCGAGATCTGTCTCTAACGCCCGAAGGGATTTTCAAAAACGAGGCAGCCACAAACAGAGGCAACTCGATTTTCTATACAAAGTTATGAAATTGCTATTATTAATGACTGTAAACGTTTTTTCTACACTTTGCTGGAAATTGACAAGCGTTTATTAACGATCTTATAATAGCCGTGGATCAACTGATCGAATGGCCTCCATTGTCCTCCCCAAAGAAAACGTGACGTGACCGTAGGCCAAAAAAAAAAAAAATATATATACATATATAGAGGGAAAAATTATCCAAAAATTATGGATTCCACGAAGGCGAGATAGAGAATGGAAACCTTTGAAATATTTTGCTCAAGACAGGAAGCCACTTTACATAATTAATCAGTTTATAAATACCGCTTCTGCAAACCTAAATGAAGCAGGGGGAACCGGAGGCTATATGAAGAGTAAGGTGCTTACCGCTTAAATATATATGTTTTCTTTCTGTTTAAAAATTTAAACATAATCGTGTGGCGTTACGGTTCTTATGTGGTGTAGTCAAAAGATCGCTCTTGCATTTTGCGTGTAAGAAAATATATTTAAAACTAAATTCGCGTTCTTTTACTCAAAAAATAATACGGCGTAATGCATCTTACTTTTAGTATTGTCCTGGCAGGGGGCATAGCTTTTCTAAGAAAATATATTTGAAATCCGTTGTTTAGCAAAATTAAACCCACAAAATTCGCGACCTCTCTTCCGCTTAAAAACCTAACTAAAATCGTATGGCGTTACTCGCGCTCTCTCTCTCTCTCAAAAATTATATGGCGTTATGCATCTTATTCTAGGTATTGTCCTGGCAGTGGAGTGTATTCCAGGATGTGGCTCTTACATTTGTCTGAAAATATATTTAAATACGATTAAATTCGACTCCCGCTTAAAAACCTAACCAAAATTCTACGGCGTTACGCATCTTATTTAGTATATTTTCAGAGTGTACACTCTTGCTTCTTGCATGTGTCTAAAAATATATTTATAAAAAATAAAAGCCTTTCGAAAAGCGACACTCAAACGAAAGGCAGTGACGCATTGCGAAAACAATTGCGAAGGCTAAAGCTGCTTATTTAGCAAATTGCTTGGGATTGTCCCCGCATAAATGTCCACAAGGGAAACTATATATATAGGGGGAGAAATCTGAGAATCGAGAGTTCAGAGCTGAGAACTGCTCTCGGCCAGAAGAGACTCTAAATTGTGCAGTTTAGGCTTCAAAATTGAGCATTGCGTGCAATAAATGCCGGCAGAATGCGTGTGCGTAACTAAACGCATAATGTCAATTCACCGATTTCCACCCCGCCATTATATATCGTATAAACATCATATATATTAGAGTCGTGTAAATATATGGTTGCACATTCTTTTTCCATAAAGTTTTTTTTTTGTATTTTTGCAAATTGCCCGTTTCCGTTTGGAGCAATAGATGGGAAAAATTCAGTGGAAAAATGCTTTAAACATTTTCCAAAGTGCTGCAATTTATGGGCACAGTGAAGCGTGGCAAGGCACCCAAACCAAAGCAAGCCCAAGGCTTACTTTTTTTTCTTTTTTTCTTAGATCGTGGTTAGAACAGCATACAATGTGCGTAGCAAATTATAATTATATATTTTACAGGGAGTCAGAGTCGCAGACGAATTGACTTAGTTTCCGCACGGCCACAGAAAGTCAAAGGCGGAAAGTTCTGCGGTTTTCTACCTGTACAGGTGTCTCTGCGTAGCAGTTAAGGCACTGTTTAGGTACTTTTAGAGCACTTTTAGAGCACTCTTTAGGGTTTTTTAAAGGACAGTTTTAAGGCACTCCATAGACATTTTTAGAACACTTTTAAGGCACATACAGATCACTTTTAGTACTTTGAGTATAGTGTTAAGGAACTTTTAAGGCAATTTTAGAAAACGTTTTGGTCACTTTTACAGGACTTTAAAGGTACTTTTAGCTCACATATAAGACAGTTTTACGGCACTTTTTTAGGGCACTTTTAGAACACTTTAAAGGCACTTTTGTATCTCTTTTAAAGCATTTGAGAGCGCTTTTAGAGTGGCTTTAGAGCACTTTTAAAACCTTTTTAAGGCACGTTTTAAGATCACTTAAGAGCGCTTTTAAAGAACTTTCAGATCACTTTTAAGACTTAAGAATTAATGCTATTGGGGTCCTGCTATCCTAGCATTTGATCATGATCTGAATAATTCTTTTAAGGCACTTTTAGACCGCTTAAGATTGATTTTAAGACACATTTAGATCACTTTCAAGACTTAATGCTGAAATGCTGAATGCTGTTGGGGTTATTTAAGCCTAACATTCGATTATGATTATAATCATTATAATTCTAGAACTTACAAAGTCGTTCAATCATTTTTTTAGTATCTAAGATCCAAGTTCCTGTTATCTCAACTCATTTCAAAGTCATTTGTGCAACTGTTCGGCTTCGGTTTATCCATGAAGATAACCGGCAGATCGACGATCTCGAAATGATCGATTATCGCCAAACTAGATTTCACACATTCCAGCCACTATTTAAGCTAATAAACCGTTCCGCCGCCGTTCAGCCAACTGGCCTCGGACAAAACTAATGCAAACTCATCATCATCTGCGATCAGTGCGCTGATCCCTTTAGACACTGAGAGAAATTTAGCAGACTTTTAAGCGCTCCTCTATATAAATATCTTATGTATTAGATTACATACTCTAGTAAGTATCTATCTTGGTATATTAATTTATTTAAAATATTTTACTTTAAGCTAGTGTCAATTTGTAATATTTTTCTCTCGTTGTATGTGCTTGGACTTATGGCCATGTCTGTTACTGTTGCCTTACGAATAACTGCCTTATCATCATCATCAGCGTTCGGCGTTGATCATGGCAAAATACTGTGCGTCATTGTCGGTAGCAAATGCCTCCGATTCCGATTCCACAGACCAGTATCCAGTATCCAGTATCCAGTATCCGATTCCCGATCCATTCCCGACTTTCAACCGCGGCAGACGCACAATTTTCGCGCCTGATCAAAAGGCAGCCGAAGACTCGAACGTGGAATGAGCTCCGCGAAGAAAAGATCATCTGGTGGGGGCGAGGGGTCGATTATGAACAAAAATAAACAAAATCACACACGGCATAGATCAAAGTGATCTCTTCACTTTGGGCGAGCTTCAAGCTCTTCCCAGCTGAGACCAAAAGGGGGCGTGGCCAGTTGGGATAAATGCACGGTTTGCCGCATTTCAATTCTTAGGGATTTACACAGGGAAAATATTTATAGTCAGTTTTATTACAAGAAAATATCTATATTGTGTTTAGAATATTTTTATTATTTATTAAATAAATGTTTACATACTCAAGGTGAGCTACCTTTAATTTATAAGTAGAAATTCTAAGCATAACATAGATATTTTATTGTTATAAAGATTATATCCTTTAACAGATATTATCCAATAAATAAATCCAATAAATCCAATAAATCTTTCAATTGCCCATGAAAAATATATAGTCAAAAGTTTTATTTAGAATTTTCCAAACAAATTTTAAAGGGTATATTCTTTACATAAATAAAATAACTATATTATCTGTGGAATATTTTAATAAACTATTAAAAATATATATAATATTTTAAGATTAGCTTGTAAAAATTTCTCTTAAATATATTAATATCACACGCTTTTCTAGACTATTTTTGTTTACCTTTTTGTAAGAGAGAGATGAAAAAAAAAAAACTATAAAGTCCATGCGGAAGCAGCATTGGCAGTAGCCCCACGAAATATCTGAAGAATCCATTCGGGGCTAAAGTAAGGGGTCTCTTCGGATCTGAAGTGGGCCGAAACCACTTAACACAAATTACGCAGCAAAATGTTGAAACGAATTGGTAGAAGTCTTCAATGAAAACGCTCTCTTCATTCATGAAAAAGGCCATCAATGAAAAGGCAAAATGCCCGAGCGCAACTATTAGACACATCCAGACTATATATATGTTACACATATATATATATATAAAGTCAACAACAAGAGATCTCGGCTCGAACGAACAATATATTCTAATGACAAGCGCCTGTTCGAAGATGTTGATTTTTTATTTATTTCTGGACTGCGTGGAACCCTTGTAACAGATTAACGTTCTCGATGATCGTTGATGCGATCCGATGATTTTAACACCTCGTTAGGTGATTTTTTTTTTTTGCTGATTGGAGACTCTGGGAAAATGTTCAAACCATAAATTTCAGCAAGCTACAGGAATGGTTAGATATAAATTACTATAAATAAATGTTAATAATTATTTGAGACATTATAAAATAATGTAGTTAAGATAGAAGCTTAGAAGAAACATATCAAAGAGAGTTATATTGAAATCGAAACCTTGAATATCATGAAGATATATATATGTGTAAATAAAACAAAATAATCCTGATTTTTATGGTGTTATTAGGTTTTTAGTTATTTAAATTATTAGTATTATGATAATAGTTTTATTTTTTAGCAATTAATTTATTTATCATTACTATTTATTATGATTTTTTTCGATTGGAGACCCTGGGAAAATGTTAAACCATAAATTAAACAAGCTACAGATATAAATAACTAATAATTATTATTTTAGGCATTATTAAATATTACATTTTATCTAATAGCTTTGAAGAGAGACTTATTTTGAGCTCGAAGCCTGGCTTCATGATAAAATGTAAATATAGCAACATAATCTACCTTTTTATTGAATTATTCAGTTTAAGATTTTAATTTTTATATACAAATATTATTATAAATTATATTAATTTTGTAATTATTATATTTTCCTCTTAACCAACATAGAAATCTAAACACACAACGTTTAATAGCCACTTTATGGTCTCGAAAGAATCCCCATATTTGCCTTGTAATTAATTTATTTCTGATCATTGAACTCTGCCTAAAATATGCTAAAAATACCTTCTAATTATAGGGCTAATCTGCGATTATCTGTATATTTTGTATATTTCCCCCACCCAGCATTCAAAAAAAGAAAGCCATAGCCATTCCGTTTACGTTCTGTTAAAACCAGTAGCCGGCACTTAAATAAAAATCAAAATACACGAAGAGAAAATGTGCCGATGGCAAAGAAACAAAGAAAAAACAACACAAAAAAAAGAAGCAAAACTCTGGCCGATGAAGGGGCTCATTTTCGGTAGCCAACCATTTTCAACATTTTTGCATAAATTTGTGGCCATTGGGAGAAATCTCGGAGGGCGAGCAGGAGAGATGCAAAGATACAAAGATACACAGATACAGAGAGGGAAGGCAGACGTTTTCACAAACCAATAATCAAGCTCCGACCGAGAGGACTGAAGGCTGGGGAAAGCCAAAGAGTCAGAAAGCCAGAAAGATTTAATGAAGTTTAGCACGATCAGTCCCTAAGAGATCTTTTGCTGATCTCTGCCCTAATTGGATGCATTCGCATTCTCCTGGGTCCCCAGATAAATGCTCAAAAACTGTGGAATAATGAGATAAACGCGAAAAATTAGCGATCGCAATGGGGATCGATGTGGGATTGAGATCGTTTCATTTTTACTTTTTCTGCCTTTAATCCAATCACAATCACGCAGCTGCATTTTACCCTACAGAAGTCGGGTTGTTGGGCCAATTATATAAAGCTCTAGCTCTATGGACTTCCAATAGGACAGGCCTTGAGAAAAAGTGTAAAAAAGTCGGGATATGCCTTAAATAAAATCAAGGGAAATTAGAGAATATTTAAATAATATTTAAGAAAGAATTTTTTTTAGTAATTTGTAAGGCAAACTATATATTTTTCTAAAAGATTCTAGATATTTAATAAAGTAACAGCAGAATAAGCCTTAAAAGAAAAGTATAAAAAACACATGCTATGCCTTAAATTAAATCAAAAAAATTAGAATAAATATTTAAACGATAGGTTATTCAATATTTCGTAAGGGAAATTATTTATTTTTCTTAAAAATTAAATAATTAATATAAAAGAAAGTAAAATCAGAACAGGCCTTGAGAGAAACCCGTAGCTAGAACAAGATATGTCTTAAATCAAATCAAGAAAATTTAAAGAATATTTAAATACTATTTAAAAGAAAGATTATTTGATAATTTGAAAGGCAAACCATATATATTTTCTTAAGTATTCTAGATATTAAATAAAATAATCCCAGAGCAGGCCTTGGGAGAAATGTGTAGAAAATATAAGATATGCCGTAAATTATATCAAGGATTTTTGAGAATATTTAAATAATAATTAATAGAAAGATCATTTAACATTGCGTAAAGCAAACTATATATATTTTCTTAAAAATTCTGAATTTTAAATTAAGTAAGATCAGAACAAGCCTTAAGAGAAAAGAGAAGAAAAGACAAGATACGCTTTAATTTAAATTAATAAAAAATCGAAAATAATTAAATAATATTAAAAGGTAAAAATATTTAATTTAGTAATATTTAATCGAATATTAAATATAATCTTTAAAATTTTAAATATTAAATAAATTAAAATCAGAGCAGGCCTTGGGAAAGAGTGTAGAAAACAAAGTAAATGCCTTAAATTAAACTAAAAGTATATTATTTAAAAATGTGAAAGAAAAAAAAGAAAGATTATTTAATAATTTATTTGGCAAACTATACAACATTTAAAAAAAAATTCTAAATATTAAACAAAGTAAGAGCAGAGAAATACTTGTGTAATCCTTCGATTGTTACCAATGCATTGCAATGCTTCGTTTGCATATTTTGCAAACAATTGTTATTGTAATTGGCCATCATGGCAGCCCAGCAGACTGCGTTCTACCCATCTCTTTCTCCTTCCATATGCCCCTCACTTTCCATCTCTCTCTTTCTTGGCGTAATGGAGGCCCTGGCTTGGAGCCACACATCATTTGGCCAACTCCTCTCGTAAACGAAAACGTTTTAATGCTTTTCATAAGTAGTGTTTGCTCCGTCGGTGCTTTAATGAAGCCCTTCTTGGATACCCTTACTGCAGGGTATTATGATTCTCAGTATTTTCGACCTATAAAGTATGTATATACCTGATCGAAATAACCCCTCTCTTTCCTTGCCCCTATTCATCATCGATTAACAGCTCTTATGAATGAAAATGAAACAGTTTTAGGGGCTAGGAGGGGGAGGGGGATATGTGTGTGAGGGGGGGGGGAAATCATTACATATATTTGGAGTTAATTTTGTTCTCTCCTTCACAGCTCCCCAATAAACTAGCCCATAAATAATTGAACTCGAACGGAAAAGAGCTGGCGTAATTACGCCTCTAAGTCTGGTATTTTGTCTTGTTCAGAGCTCTTTCCTCTAGACAAGCACTGGAAAAAATGTGTAGAAATATGTATACAAATTTGAAATAAAAAAATAAATAATCGTTTTCACATGACACATATAAAAATTATGAATAAAATCTTAAAAGTTGTCTAAAACATGAAATATATGAGATGTATAAAAAATTTATTAATATGACAAATCTTTTAAATAATAAATATAATATATATAAAAAAAAAATTAATATGAAAAATCATCTACACAAATTTAAAATGTATAAATAAATAATAATTAATAGAAGACACATATAAAAATAATAAATAAATGCAGTTAAAACACTTTAAAACATGAAATATATGATATATATAAAATATATATTAATATGGCAAATCTTTTAAATGAAAAATATCTATACAAACTTAAAATTAATAAATAAATAATAATTATTACAATACATGCATCAAAATTATGAATAAAAGAAATTAAAACAGTTTAAATATATGGATACATATAAAAAAAATATTTTAATGACAAATCTTTTAAATTATAAATATAATATATACAAAAAATAAATTAAAATGACAAATCATCTATAAAAATTTAAATGGAATAAATAAATAAAAATGATTACAAGACACATATAAAAATAATAAAAAAATCAATTTAAACACTTTAAAACATGATATATATGATTTATACCAAATATATATTTATTAGAAAAATCTTTTTAATAACAACCTTTGGCACTCACATTAAAATATAGTTCTTGACCAATCTTTCACCCATATTATGCAAGTTTTTATAATTTTTCTCAGTGCTGTCTACACGTATTTGTGTCTCGCTCCACTCTTTGCGGTTAGCCATTGTCTTGGCCTAAAGTGGAGCCGGCTTTTGTGGCGCATTTAATGCGTTTTAAATGGTTTCAAAATTTGATATAATTATAATTATGCTACTACCACGAACCGCCGAATAAAAAAAAACAACAACTAGGGAAATAAATGGGAGGAAAAACAAGAAACACGAGTAGTAACCGCAAAATCCAAATGTCTAACAAGCTCGGCCAGCAGCAATTACGAGAAGCAAATCAAAACCGAGGGCTCTGGGTATCTCTGGGGAATTATATATCGTTATATCGCTAACGATAATGCAACAATTGTAACCCCTTTTGTGGCACTTAATTAATTGCCAGCAAATGAGTGCTGGGAAGATGATGGCGAGAATCGCTTCCAGTCGACCGAACCGATTGCGTTTTATGCGTTTTGTATGCAAATTCCAGTCCTTTGCAGGATCATTAGCATGCACTCCTGTCACCGCTCTCAGCTCAAAAGTCAAAGCCTGAAGGAACAAATATATATATATATATATATTCATATATATAAAAATTAAATGATAAATTATCATCCACTCCCCCAGCCGGCAGTCAGCCAGACACTGTCAAATGTAAATGATTATAATAATTGCAATTGTATCTCCGCATCTGTATCTGTACTCTTTTTTTTGTATCCGCGTATCTGGCTGGCTTAACCAAGCGTGAAATTTATTTAAATGTATTTTTAAGTGCTACAAGTCGGGAGTTGTGGGATATAAAGTACGGCTATGTATGCTAATGAAGATATATCTTCGGAAAAGGGAAAGGAATAATCTATTTGCACCTCTAAAGCTGGGTTTTTAGAAATCTTTAATAAATGACTAGATCATTTCGGCTGTTGATACTTTCCTTACGTGTGCCTGTGTGCCCGTGTCTGCGTGGGAGTGTGCTTAATGTGACCAGGTAATTGCGTTATTGCGTCGAAAGTGCTGACAGGAATGAACGACACGAAAACGAAAATGCGGAGAGAGTCAGTGACAAGGAACGAGGCGAACTTGAATGGATAAATAGAAGGTAATATGGGAGGATGATGACTATGATGACGATGATGATGATGATGATGACAGCGCTTTGTTGACAAAACAGCTCGAAAACAGTTAAATGCATTTAAGTTCATATTTTAACAGTTGGTTAAGTTTTGTTTAATGATTTAAATAATTGCCGGCAGCTGACGACACACGCAAGCTGCTGCAGGGCCACAAAAGCACTACCACATACCTTGAAAAAAAAAATAAAACAACAAAAAAGTGATACGAAAAAATAAAATAAAAAACGAAAAAAACTGTCTGAGTAAAGTGAGGTTTTTCGCTGCGGCCCCAGGAACACCGAAATTCGCGCTGCAGGAACAATTAAATGAGCAGCCAAGCATGACAGCCGTCGCCTCTCGCCCCTCTCTCCCATTTTTCCCACCCCGATCTTTTAGTTTTCTCAATTTAAGCATATATATATATATACAAACTAACAAACAGTATAGGTGTTGGTTGGGAAATTGTCTCATTTATTAGGCGCGCAGGCGCTCAAAGCAAATAAAAAGCGAAGTGAGACCAAGTGAGTCCAAATTGTTCTCTCGACACTCTCCACGAAACGAAATTTAAATATTTTAATCGGTTTGTTCGCCTTCACCGAATACAAGAAACCAACTGCATTACGTTTAATTAAGACTGTCTAGAGAGCAGGGAAAAAGCAAAGAAGAAGCGCAATACTTTTGGTATTAAGTGGATTGAAAAACAAGTACTACTGATCTAGTATTGAAACTATTGGGTTTTTTAAATAAAAATGCTTATTAATTATTATCTGTATCATTATCAACCTTAGAAAGTATCGAAAAATCAGATCAAGATCATGTTTTACTTAAAAAGCATAAATGAACCATTATAAAGCATAAATACAACACATTTTTGTATAGTTTTTGAATTTTTTTCCTCCTTTTCTTATTAGGTTCACTTGATAACTTATTATCAAAGTGCCTTTATCATTATCAACTTACGAAAACATTGAAAAATCAGACCAAGATCATTTTTCGCTTGAAAAGCATGAATGTACCAATAAAAAGCATGAATGAAAAGAACCATTTTTGTAAAATTTGTACATTTTTTGCTTATTTATTATTAGGGTTACTTAAAAACTTATTGTCAAAGCACCTTTATCATTTTCAACCTTAAAAGACATAAATAAATCTGTTCGATCCATGTTTCCCTTTAAAAGCATGATTGAACCAATGAAAAGCTTAAATACAAAGCATTTTTGTACAATTTTCACATTTTTAGCTAATTTGTTAACTAAGGGTTCTTAATATATCGGTAACAATCAATAAATAAATAAATATTTAGGCCTAAAAAGGTAAAAGTAAGTACCAGAAAATTAGTACTAAAGATGATCTTAAGAAAAAAGGAAATACTATTATCCTAACAAGCAGCTTAAAACTAAAGCAGACTGAGTCAGCACTTTAATTATTTTAATATATATATTTTAGTTAATATTTGAAATGTATATATGTATTCATAATATATTAATCATTCTTCTTTATAAATATATTATTACTTGATTACCAAATATTCAATTCCTATTAAAAATAAAACACATTAAGCCATATTGAAAAACCCCTCTTTACAGCTAGCACTCTACCTTTGATTTTCAAGATCAGGGCATTACAGTCGGCAGTTAGTTAGCTCACCTCGGTATCGGATTAGATCACCCCTCGGGGGAAACGGCCGGTCACCCGTGGTCAATGTGTTTATTGTCTTGTTGGCATGCACTGAGAACAATTCGGAGTGGACGGGGGGGATGTGGGATGTAGAGCGCAGGGTGAGCGGTGCGAGGGGCGGACTTGAAGCGGACCTCAAGCGGACTTGGTCGAGAATATAGTCCGATAAGCATCGCTTCCGGTCCGGCAGTGGACTTTTTGTTGCTCTTGTTGTGTGTTAGTGTGTGTATAAGTGTGTGTGTTCCTCTAAAGCGAACTGAACCTGACTAAACTACTAAACTGAGCTCTCGGGGTTAGTCGTGTGTATCAAATGGGGTCTGTGGGACCTCCTGACACCCTCCTCGGCTCTCGGTTTGGGCTAAATAAATGCGTCTATCTCTTTGTGGGCCACACTCTAAAAAAAAAGATCAAAAAGATTAAAATTAATAAATGAAAAAAGCATCTATTTCTTTTTTGGTGACATACTAAAAAAAAAAATAACGTTCCAAAGGACAAGTAAAATATATGTTTTTAATCTAAATAAAATAGTCAACAAATAAATTATCGATATAAGGTTATTGTGGGAGGAAAATAATCAAAATGTATCGGTTATATTGTGCAAATCGGTCTACCTATAAGCAGTATATGTTATCAATCCTTGGAGAATTATAATTATGTATAATAAATAATGAAAATATAGATAATTGGAAAATTATCTATAAAGTTAATAATATATAGAAAATAATTGATATGTGGGTTATCGATCTCGGGTTTATATAAGTTAGAGGCAGAAAATTATCGATAAATATTAGGTCTATAGTCCACCTCGTTCCATCTACTATCTGTAGAAATTATAGAACTCGCAACAATTTGGATTGCGTATTTAATAGGTAATCGTTCTCAGAAAAATAATCGAAATATATGATATCGATCAAACCTGATTCCTGAAGCTAATCAAAATATATCGAATAAATATCAAAATCTGAGCCAAAGTTTGTAACATTTTTACTGAAAACTGCTATAAGATTTCTTCTTCTTTTTTCAAGAAAATGTTACCCTAAAAAAGTGAATCTTCAAAATTAAATACATTTCTCCGAGTGTATAATTTCTATCTGCTCTGCAGCCAGAGTTCCTTCCTCCCCTTCGTCTGTGTGAGATGCAAAACGCGATACTAATTTTTGGTACCTACACTTAATTTCCAACCCCTCCTCCTCTACTTCTACTATATTTTTTTAGTGGAAATCTGTAAATTTGTTTTTATTGTCATTATAATTTGTGGTGTTTCCCCGTGTTTCGCCGCTGTGTGTTGCTGGTTCTAGTTGGCTGATAGCGTTTAACACCTGACATTTTAGTGGCAATTATGGGGCCCAGAGAGGGTCCCAGTTCGAGTCAACGAACTGGCCCCGCCGAGTGGGAGACAAAATGCCTAACTGTTCAACGCTCTATCTAGCATTTATGCTCGTTAGAGCAGCATTAAACGAGACCAAAAAAGGCCACAGAAGCGGGGGGGAACAAGGTGGATTGTGGATTGGAAAATATAGAAAAACGCTGCCTCTATGTGTATGTATGTTGCATGTTGTCATGAGTCATAAAGCAGAGTTGCATGTCCAGGTGCAACAGCAACTAATGCAACTGCAACTGCAACTGCGAACGGCAAACGGCAAACCAAAAGTTAAGTCGCCACCGAGCTGAGCTTAAAACTAAATTATAAATTAAGAAACAGAAAAGCAGAAACAACAAAAAAAGTAATGGTTAATGTGAGTGCGGAAGTGGTGCCGTTTTTTGTGGATTAATATTTTTTTTAACTGAATAACTGAGTGACTCCTAAATACACTTTTGAGAATCTTGAATGGTTAATATATAATTACTCATCTTTAGTAATTACAATAAAAAGAAGCAATATTTTGGGTTATTTCCTAGCCTCTTAAGTGACTTTATTCTGTGTCTGCATCATCAGTAGCATCAATCCAGCTAAGCTCATCTCACAAGAACTACTATTAGAACCCTGAAAATATTTGAAATAAATACTTTTTCCAATTGTTAGTGTACTCATTGTGCGATCTTAATGTTAGTATAAGCCTCAGTGCATTATTATTACTCCTTCTGCCGCCTCCTCCCCCTGCCTGCCACCCACCAAGTTTTTCCGTTTCTGTTTCGGGGCCAACTCTAATATTTTGTGTCGCGTTTTTTTACGGCTGCGATTACGTTTACGATTACATAAGAATATAATATCGCAATTAATCGCATTTAACACAAAAATGTTAAAGCCAGTCCAGGCCCCTTCTTTTGCCTCAACCGTGCTTTTCCGCTTTTCCGTTTTTCCACAAACCCTACCTCCCTCCCTACCTCCCTCCCCCGCTGGCGTGTTGCGACTGTTGGCGCAATCTAGACACGACATACAACAATTAAAAACTTTTTAATCGCTCCGTCTTTTCTTGAATTTAATTTGATGGCCTGCCCGCCAGTCGGCTCCCTTTTTTTTCATTGGCATGCGATTTATTTTTTTGTGTTTTTTGATTCTTCGGATTAGTAACGTTCAAAATTCCGAATGCCACTGAATGAGCGGCATTTTAGCCACCATTTTGGGTTCTTTGCGGTCTGGATTTTGCGGGGAGAAACTAGTTAAAGGAGGGTATTCTTGTCTATAAATATTGAAACTAAAATAAAAATTATTCTAAACATCAATAAAAGTAGTAATTTCTATACTAAAATTCTAGTAAATTCCATTGAGTTTCAAACTTAAAGCTTATACAAACTTCTGCTTCCTAAAGTTAGCTTCCTTTTTACTTTTAACTAATATATTTCTGGATATTTAAGGCCCTTTGTAATTTAATTTAATAATTTTAATTCATTCAAACTGGGCAATTTATTTAATTGTCATGTTTAAACTAATTTTAAATAATAGTTTAAGTGACTCTTTTTTTATGTTGAATAATGTATTTACCTATAATAAAAAGGGGTTTAATAATTTAACAATCTGGGTTAGACGCAAATAAGCAGAAGTGTTAAAAAGGTCATTTTGATTTGTTGAAAAAAATCAATAAAAAGCAGCATTAGTTCTTCTATTTTATATATGAAAAGTCAATGCAATTTTTATATACACTGGTAAAAAGTACAAGAACTTGGTTAGTTTTTGGTGACATTTGGTAACGAAAGTAGCATAAGCAATTTTTGGCCTTCTTTTGAAATTATTTTTTTCTTTATAAAAGTTTTTTGTGTTTAAATGTAGCCTAGAAACCGTATTTTCAGTCTTATTAATAGAGCTTGCCGTCTTATATTAAGCTTTTTATGTCTTATATTAAGATTAAGGATAAAGATTTAATTTAAGAATGCACAAAATCTTTAAAAAAATATTTTATTTTTCTTATGAGTGTTAAAAAAGTTAAGTTGAGATTAAAAAAGTTAACATATATATTATTTTTCAGGTTCAATGCTCATTATTTTAAAGATCTTTCGTTCTGGGATTCTTGGAAATTTGATTTAAAAATTTAGCATACACAAAATTCATTAAAAAGAGGTCTACCTATACTTCTTTAATAAATAATTAAACATATTTATGAATAATAAATAATATTTTTATAAATAATAAATATTTTTATAAATAATAAATATTTTTATAAATAATAAATAACATTTTATATCAAAATATGAAAGGTCTTTAGACATTGGGTTTACTGTGCCTCTGCATCATCTTAGACTGTTGCTCAACATCTCCCCAACAACATTTTCCTATGCATTCCCTCAGGTTAGTTTACAGTTTTCAGTTTTCATACATTTTCTACTTTCTTAAACAATAAATATGTAAAGAAATATGTATGCAAGACAATTAATAACGAAAAAATGGCTGGTATAACCCACTCGAACTCGATCAGAGAGCTCTACCCAAAATCTTTTTGCTGCGTCGCATTAGGACCCAAAGTTCAGCCAGAAGGTAAGCAGTTAATTTCTTTGGCTTTTTCATCACTTTTCACACCTGGCGGAGGAATAAAGGAAAACGAAGCACGCCCACGAATGTGGCCAACTAGTATCTGAGCCATCTCCCATCTCTTTTGGACCGAAAGTGTATTTTATTTGGTGTTTAGATTAAAAGATTTATGGCTACAAATTATGGCTCTTTGGCACGGCGATAACATTTCCGTTGGCGGGGAGAGCCTCGAAGAAGACTACTTAAACTCAACTTAATTTCTTGGCCACAGCAACAGCGGAATGAGAGCGGCTATAAAAAGTGAACAATTAATCTTGAATGGTGAATCTAACGACCCGAAAGTTCAGAGATCTCTCTATAGCTATAGCTCTCTCCCTCTCCCCTCAGTTTTCAGTGTGTATTTAAAGGGCTTAGGCCTCGGGCTCGGCTCGTAAACCTTAGAAATTTATTCTCACACCCAATTTGAGCGCAGTCAGTAGATAAGAGCCACCTCGATGACCATGTACCCTCCTCTCGCTCTCGGTTCCCTACCCTCCCTCTCCAGTTCCCCCTCTTGGCCAAAGGGAGCTCATTAACGCAACGCGGAGACCACGGAGACTGCAAAACACACACCTTAATTTGTCATTAATTTGCATATATGTATGACCAAGGAGCTCGGGGGGAACCACCCCGAAAAAAAAAGATAAAAGATACAAGATGGAAGATGGAAATTAAAGATATTTACGCTGAGAGGAAAAATTAGTCAATTTAAGGGGTAAAGACTCTATAGAAAATATTTGTATATTTCGGAATTGCGTTATTCTTTGGGATAAACACGTTTGTAGGATTATGATCTGGAAAAATCGTACTACCAGAGCACCTATAAGTATTATACAAATCTTTGTTAAACACTTGAAAATAGCCTTTTTTAAAGATCAAAAGGCAGCTACAGTTTGAGAAATGTAAGAGAATTCTGTAGAATCTACAGTGTAGATTATGTTCTAAAAAGCAATGTGAAGATTTCCTCTTCTTCCCTTTATTCCTGGTATTTTCCTGGTATATTCCTAGTATATTCTAGGTATATTCCTGGTATATTCCTCTTAAATTTCTGGTATATTCCTCGCATATTCGTGGTATATTCCTGGTATATTTCTGGTATATTCCTGGTATATTCCTGGTATATTCCTGGTATATTCCTTGTATATTCCTGGTATATTCCTGGTATATTCCAGGTATATTCGTAGTATAATTCTGGTATATTTCTGGTATATTCCTAGTATAATTCTGGTATGTTCCTGGTATGTTCCTTATATATTCCTCATATATTCTTTGTATATTCCTGATATATTCCTCGTATATTTCTGGTATATTCCTCATATATTCCTTGTATATTCCTGGTATATTCCTCATATATTCCTGATATATTTTTGGTATATTCCTCATATATTCCTGGTATATTCCTGGTATATTCCTGGTATATTCCTGGTATATTCCTGGTATTTTCATGGTATTTTCATGGTATATTTATGGTATATTTCTGGTATATTCCTGGTATATTCCTCGTATATTCCTCTTGAAAACAGTTTCTTTTAAAGATCAAGAAATGCAGCTACAGTTCTAGAAATAAAAGAGAAGTCCGTATATTTTGTTGGCATAATCCCCTTCCTTATATTCCCCTCAAAATAACCTCCGATAACCCCGAAATGTAATAAGATTAGATTAAATGCAATGCTCACCCAAAGTTCAACTCTCTAGTGTGAACATAACTCTTAAACAAAATTACTATAAATTATACGAAAAATTCCACTTTTCACCTTCGCCCCCATCCCATTCCCATTTTCCATCCCAAAAACTCAGACCCAGTGGCTGGACCTCCCATCTGGGGCCCCGACGTGGCGGAATTTAAATAATGCGGTAATAATAGACGCGCTTCAGCTGCCGTAATGATTGACCACAGAGAGTTTTCGGGGTCTTGGAGCCGCGCAGAGCGGCACTTGACTCGCTTCTGAGGTCCCATGGCCATAAATTAGGGCGCTCGTTCGGGTTCTGTGACCAAAAAATTCCTTTATTTCATTTCTTTTAGTTAGCCGAATTTTCCGAGCGTTTTCCGCCCCAGCGAATTTCCGAAATTTTCCAGCGGCTATTAATCACACGGCCCAAGTACAAGGCACTATTAGATGATGAGCAGCCATAAATATTTCATATATATTCATATCTAAACGAGGTCATGTCCTACCAGATCGGACTAGATAGGGCACCAAATGGGTTTCTTTTCGGTTATTTTGGTATAGTAATTCCTTTGTTTTTATTTTTTTTAATAGAATCAAAAGTTCTCTTTTATAATCCTGAAACATGTACCAATTGTTGCCCCTTTTAAGGGGAGCTTTTAGGCTAACAAGACGTGAAAATGTCGCCGGATCGGCTCACTGAGCGCCGACAAGAAAACAGCAAAGCAAGAAAACAGCAAAGCAAAAGCAACAAAGTAGGCGAAAATCGGAGCAAACGAGCGCAGGAAAATATGGTAAGCATTTTCCAGGCTGCGCATGCGCAACTCCGACGACTTCCGCTGGGACCTGAGACTTGAGACCTGAACCCGCGCCAGTGTCTGAGTCTGCAACTGAGACTGAAAATTTATGCAGTTTTAAGTAAATTTGTTAAATGCGCGCTTTAATGCTTCGTTAACGCTTCGTAAATTTTTCACAAAAAAAAAAGGCAGCAACACAAAAAAAAAGGGCCAAGAAAACACGGCGAAACGGAGTGACGAACCAAATAGCTCGGGTCTCTGGCAGAGATCCCAGATCTAAGGAGAACTCTGGCAGTTCGCCAGAAGAGCGACGGCGGTGAAGTCAACCACCTGTAATGAACTGACGCCACCGCAATTTAATTCAGTCTTTGCTCGGACTCGAACTGGAACTGGTAATGGGAATCCGACTGGGAACGAGGAGAATGGAGGTGAGAATTGAGCAGGGAGGAGCAGGAGGCCCATGACCATGGCAGCGATGCAAAACTGAACAAAGCACTTCAAGAAAAAAAAAGGAAACTTCTATATTCCAGAGTTACCAAGGTAACAAGTTGAAAAATTGATTTCCCGAAAGTCTAAATAGCCTTGAAAAAAATATGTCTAACTGACTTTGGGAAAACTAAACTTAATTGCAATTCTAGTTTCTGGAAGACTTTATAAATATTTATTAAATATATTTATGTACTCTTTCCTAATTTTTCCCCAGTGCACTCTTCAGTCTTCTGTCTTCAGTCTTCCGCTCCTTTCCCCCCATTCTTCGCTCCACTAATGAGCGGCGAATGCTTCTGGGACTCGCTCATAATTAGTCATAGTCATACTTAGTAGCAGCTGAGGCGGCCTTGCCGGCCACAAATCAACTAGAGATGGGCACGTGACACGGTTAGGTCCTTTTGTTTTTATTTCTTCAGGATAGTAAAGCTTAAAGGGTTACTTTTGGCCTCGTTCCTTCAAAAGAGTTAAGCTTGAAAGCTTACTTTTCGCTTAACCTAACTTGTAATACTTAATAATCGTCCCTGTTTTCAATTTAAATTTAAATTCCTTAAACTATCCTTAACTAAAGATGAACACGTGACACGACCATGTCCTTTTTTTATATTTCTTTAGAAAAGTTAAGCTAGAGAAGTTACTTTAAGCTAAGCCTAATGTGTAATACTTAAAAATCATACCTGTTTCTAATTTAAACTTAAATTCCTCAACTATCCTTAACTAGAGATGGACACGTGACACGACCAGGGGCTTATTTTCCATATTTCTTTAGAAGAGCTAGGCTTTAAGACCAACTTTTAGCTTAGCCTAACTGGTAATACTTAAAAATCATACCTGCTTCTAATTTAAATTGAAATTCCGCACTTATATGTTACAATCCTGAGGCCTTTCCCATCACCAGCTATGATTGAAATCATTTGCACCGATCGTATTCCCATCCCGGGTCCAGAGCGAACTCAAGCTGCTGCGGTTGCCAATGTGCTTTGAAATTTAATCTATTGTAACTAATTAAACTGGGAGTGGGAGTGGGAGGGAGTGGGAGTGGGTGGGAGACTGGGGAGCAAGAAAAGCGCTTAATTTGCAGTTAATTTTCAAGCTTGCGGCTTTGGCAGCATCACTCGCTAGAAATGTATTTGCAAATCGCAGCAGCAGCTGCCCCGCACTCGCTCCCTGATTTCGCCGGCGATTGTTTGCATAATCTTTTACACCAGTTTTGCTGCCGTGAGAGAGGCGGCGAGTCGGTGGAAAGTCATAATTATGCTAAATCTGTGAATGGTAGCCGCAACTGTACTTTGTATGATAATGCTGATGATCGCAGCGGCGATGATCGTGAGAGAGTTATGGATTTATAAGAGATAAATCGAACGCTTTTCAGGATACCTTTGATTTGGAACGAGTTGGTTTAGAAAGTATACCTCCATGACGAGACTTGATACTTGGTTTAGTTTAGGTTAGATTACATTATAGTTAAAGTATAGCTTAGCTCTTTAGTTTATTAGCTTGCGCGTTCGTTCTTTAGTTCGTTAGTTCCCTATTCGTTATGTTGCCTGTGCGTTAGCTAATTATTTTGTTAATAATTTACTATTTTATTATATTCTTAATATGTTAGTTCGTTTTTTCGTTAGCTCGTTAGATCGTTTGTTTGATATTCGTTAGGTCTCTTATGAATTAGTTCATTAATTCTCTAATTCGTTAATGCATTATTTCGTTAGTTCGTAATTTCTATAGTTCGCTATTCTTTAGTTCGTTAGTTTGTCAGTTTGTTACTTTTTTAATTCGTTAGTTTATGAGTTCATTATTTTGTTATTTTGTTAGAACGATATTTGTATTATATTCTTAGTTCGTAAATCCGCTACTCGTTAATTCGTTAGATCGTTAGTTCCTTAGTTCGCTTGTGCGTTAGTTTTTATTTTAATTCCTTAGTTTGTTAGTTCATTATTTTGTTAATACGTTGCTTTAATATCATATTCTTAGTTCGTTAGATCGTTATTTCATTAGTTCATTACTTCGTTAATTCGCTATTCGTTACTTTGTTATTTCGCTTGTGCGTTAGTTTGTTATTTCTTTAATTCGTTAATTGTTAGTTTATTATTTTGTTAGTTCATTACTTTTTTAATATATTCTTAGTTCGGTAATTCGTTAGTTCTTTACTTCGTTTTATCGCTATTCGTTAGTCTGTTAGTTAGTTAGTTCTTTAATTCGTTAGTTTGTTAATTCAATTTTTTGTTAGTTCGTTACTTTACTATTTGTTCAGATCGTTAGTTCGTACTTCAAGCATTTAACTCGTACAATTTAATCGTTAAAATTTTAAATAAATCGCCCGGCGTGAAGCTCTTTGATCGATCGAACCCATTGAACACCCGAAATGCATCTCCTTTTCCGCTGAAGTATTGCCATTTCGCTCTCACTGCCCCAACTCCTGTGATCAACGATCGATCGGCCATCGCGCCCCTCTAACAAATGCCGAACTTTTAGGCTCGCTGTCAATATTCGTTAAGCCGTTCCAGGTGTCGTTCGAACTGCTAAAGTGTCAAACCTGACAACAGCCGGGACATTTTCTTAATGATCTTACCCAGAAGTCGGGCCAATTGCACGTTGAGTGCCAATTCCGATGCGCTAAATGAGTTGAATACACTGCGAGATGTGTGTAATTTTATTATAGTTATAAACTGAAGAAGAAATATGATGTTCAAGGCTAGAATTTAACAACAATTAGTATAGTTAAACACTTTAGACATCTTTATTGAAATTTTCTCGCTCCACTTTTGGTCTAAAACTTTCCTCTCAGTGAGTAAGAATCCGCAAAGCCATACATAAATAATCAATACGCAAATCAAATTGACATTTTCTCTCTTTTTCAATTAACAGCATTATGTTTTTGCTAAAGTTGGCTTAGCCGCGCTCTGCCTCGGATCTCGGAACTGCGATATCGAATCCCGATTTGGGGACCTGCGGGGACTTGGGGGAACCTGCGGGGAAACCCGGGATCAGGCCCCGAAAGTGCTTAATAAACTTGTTGCCAAAGCCAACGGCAACGGTGAGCGACAGAAATTATAAATCGTTTCTGACATTTCAATTGACAGACACCAATGAGCGAGTTAATTTTCCAGCACCACCAGATCCAAGGCGATCCAAGGTGTTACAGTGCCGGCGAAAAGTCTCTTAACTACTTAATGCCTCTTTAAAATTTTCTACCCATAAACAGTTATCCTTTTTACTTGATTAAATTTTAAGAAAATAATTTGTATAATAATATAATATAATATTTTCCTCTAGGAATTTATCTAAAGATCACTTTATTTTCCCCCCTGATTTCTATGAATGATTTCCAATTCTTTTTTCCATCAGTAATTGTAACTTATTTTTTTTCTGAAAATATCTGGCTACCGTGTTAGCTGTCGCTCGAACTGGCGATTAAATGTGTCGTGATGGCCGACAGAGTCGAGTAAAATCCAAAATGTGATTAATTTCTTGCATATTAGAAATCATTTTTCAATTACCAAGACGACGGGCTACTTATGATTTCCTGACAACTTATCAAATTAAATCGACAAAAATCAAAAGTGATATCAATGAAGAGATCAAGCATCGTTCCGTTGCCAACTCAAAAAAATAAAATAAAAGTAAACAAAAAAAAAAAAAACGAAACAGAAACCGAAAACTGTTGGGAGAAAGCAAGGTAGAAAAGACAGAAATCTTTCGGTGGAGGGAATCCGATGAATGAACGTGTGTGTAAGTCAGCAGTCAATGGAGAAAAAAAGGAAAACCCACAGTGAGCTGTATAAATATATATATAAATTTATATATATATATATATATCGAACTCTCGTCCGGTCAATGCGACAGTCAGTCAGACTGGCAGCGAGCGATCCGGGGCCCTTAAGACGCAACGCATCGCGATCTTTAAGCTGCTTAGGGGATTAGTGTTTTCAGACATTTGACACGTTAACGTTGTTTCGAAGAGCTCTCGGTCTTGGTCTTGGTCTACATAAAAATAAACATTTGAGTGAGGCAAACTTGCCCCACTAAATACTAAACGCTGCAGAGGAAGTGCGTTCCATGAGCGCACAAAGTCAAGAGTGTAGACTATAGAATACCCGGTAGTCGGTTGGTTTTTAAAAGGTAGAGGATATGGGAATTGTTCTTTATGTAATAGAAACGAGAAATGAGGTTTCATATGTCTCTTAAAATTTAAATATTTGCAGGCTTCCTAGATTTATCTCTTTGCTAGCTAAGGCTTTTTTTAAACAACAGCCGAGTCAATCTAGTCATTCAAAGTGTCGTGGTAAGAGGTTTTATTTGTCTCTTAAATAGCCCTGTAAATATTTGCAAGCTTCCTGATAGTATTTTTTGCTAGCTAAAGCATTTCCTGAACAACAGCCGAGTCAATCTAGTCATTAAAAGTATCGTGGTTTGCATCCATAGAGAAATAAGGTTTTATGCGTCTCTTAAAGATCTGTTTAAATATTTTCAAGCTTCCTGATAGTATCTTTATGCAGGCAACAACAGGCGAGTAAATCTAGTCATTAAAAGTGTTGTGTCTTTCACTCGACTCTCTTTACTCTCTTTTAAATACACTTCTCAGGCATTAAATTAAGGAACTTTCTTGTTCTTGACTTGTTTTCTTGAAGTCAAGAGCAATACACCTCTAAATAAAGGGTATAAAAAGTTCTTTAACAAAAAAAAATCCAAAACGGGAGCAGGAAACTTTAAAAAATTTCATTCAGCGACTCACAATTCGGTAGCTGATTTAAGGAATTCAGTTAAGAAAATTCCAGCATATTTTTATAAAATTCACTTAGTTAAGTGCTAATTTAAAATCCCCCAAAAAGGCCTAAAAGCCCAGCAGGATCCATATTTTTTGAAAGAGATAACGAAAACAACCCAGTTTTTAATATTCAATTACACTTCCTTTTTTTGTTGAGTTAAAAAAATCATAAAGACTACTTAACGCTTTTCATGCCAGAGTATCTAAAGCCAAAATATATCTCTACCTGTCTTAAGCCTCTCGTTCCTTTTTGCATTTCCAGCTGGGGAGCGGTAAACGTTTAAGACACCTTTTCGCTGGCCTTAAAAAAAAAAAAAACAAAAAATAATACAAAAAACCGCTCAGCGATGGTCCATAGCCAGGTGCTGGCTGGCAAAAAACTGCATTTCCTTATCTTAATCTTGGCAAATTTAATTTAAACTCAATACGCAATTTACGCAAGAGCATTTTAGATAAAGGACGATGGCAAAGCAAAGCAAAGCAAAAGCGGCAAACAGAGGCCGCATCCAGGCTTTAAAGTCACTTTTCTCTTCATTTTTTTTCCTCTCATTTTATTATTGTTCCTGCCACGCATGCGCAGCGCATGGAAATGTTGACAAATGCTAAAATGCAAGCGGATTGCGTGTGACACTTCTAAAGAGCAGCTAAAAAAAAATCGAAAAACAAAATGTAAAAAAAAGGTAGTGCGGAGATTAAGGGTGCAGCCAGTGACGGGCCGAAAGGGGTGCATATGTATGGCCAGGGGGGGGCGCCGCGGGGCGAGGGTGAGGTGATTCCCATCGCGCGATGCATTCAATCGTTCAAATTGTTTTGCGCTAAAACTCACGTGACGAGTGCAGCGACAACGAAGCTGCCAAGGTTCTCTCTCGGCCTTACACTGGAAAAAAAGAACGTATTTTTTTGTACATTCTTTTGTTCCCAGAGGGAGAACCTTGGCAGCTTCGTTGTCGCTTTAATATTTAAAAACAAATAAGACATATAATTCAATAATACTATTACAGATATAGTATATATTTATAGCACTCAACAAGTAAACAATGAAAGTAGCCAGCTTTCTCACTCTTTATTTTTATAAAATATTGCCAAAATTTTTAAGCTTATTTTTTTAATTAAATATATATATTTTACTATAGACTAATGTAACATAAATTTATTATATAAAGCATTAAATAATAAATGAATAAATAAATGATAAAAATATATAACCAATGAAAGTGGGTTTAAAACAAATACTAGCTAGCTTTCTAGCTCTTTATTTATTAAAAATATTACCAAAATATTTAAGATTATTATTAAACATATTAATTTATTTAATTCAATTTATTTTACCACAAACTTTTATAACATAAATTTATTATATAAAGTATTAAATAATATAATTTATACATATAAAGCCAATGAAAATTGGTTAAAAACAAAAAACAAACTATCTTTATAACTTCTTATATTTTCGGCTTGTTTTATAGTCACAAAATTTGAAAAAACGTAAAATTGCATCCACCAAATCCGTACTTGGGAATTCTTATTGCACTTTTTGTTGAAAATGGACAAGTTTAGCAGCTGCTTGACCCTCTAGCCTGTTACTTGCCCTACAAATGATCTTTATGTATTGCATAAAATATGTAAACTATAGACTGGTCTAAGAATTTTTTACTATTTGTTATATTTTAAGCATAATTAAACTATAAATTTTAGTAAAATTATTTTCTATTTAATTAATATCTTTTAATAATTATTAATTTATTTTTTTATTTCTAACTAATTAAATATGCTTTCATATTGTGTTAAATAACAACACATAAATTCAATAGCATGCTTTAAAATTGTAAATGTTTTTTTTTAATATTAAATTTCCCCTAAGCTTTGATCTTGTATTATTTTTCTGTTAATGTATTGTATTATTTTTCTCTCAATGTTCTTACTTTCTATTGCTCACAATTTTTTTCTCGCAGTGCACTTCCTGCTGCGGCTGCTTCTGCTTCTGCTCTGCGCTGCTCTTCATTTTATCAGATTTCTTAAGTGCAAAGCGAACTTGTTGGCTTTTTGTCGTCTTTAATGTTGAGGCCGCGGTTTAAATGTGACACTCGTGACTCTTGATGGGATTGCCGGAGCCAGGAGGAGGGAGCAGGGAGAGAATAGCAGGAGAGGGGGAGGCTGAAAGAGAGGGAGTCATGGGAATGGAGAGCCAAATGGCAAATGGCAGATTAATTTGCACACTTAATTATTTCGAAAAACTATAAACTAGAGTTCAATGGTGCCGGGAGACAAACGAATTGAGCCATAAAAAGTTATGCTCGAAAATTGAAAAACCATGTTAAGCCAAACAGATCAAAGTCACGGCACAAGAAGAAGAAGACGAAGACGACGACAAAAAAGAGCATTTATTTTGATTGCTGATTCAGACAAATGAAACGTTCTATAAACAGACAAATAACGAGCCCAACACAACGTTGGCCACACGCCGCCACCGCCGACAACGGGGAATAAAAAACCAAATCAAAAAAAGCAACGCCAATGAAGTCTTGTCAAAATGCATAAAAATTCAAATCAGAATCGGTGAAAGAGTGCGAGAGAGCGAGAGGGGGCTAGCNGTTAAAAACAAAAAACAAACTATCTTTATAACTTCTTATATTTTCGGCTTGTTTTATAGTCACAAAATTTGAAAAAACGTAAAATTGCATCCACCAAATCCGTACTTGGGAATTCTTATTGCACTTTTTGTTGAAAATGGACAAGTTTAGCAGCTGCTTGACCCTCTAGCCTGTTACTTGCCCTACAAATGATCTTTATGTATTGCATAAAATATGTAAACTATAGACTGGTCTAAGAATTTTTTACTATTTGTTATATTTTAAGCATAATTAAACTATAAATTTTAGTAAAATTATTTTCTATTTAATTAATATCTTTTAATAATTGTTAATATATTGTTTTATTTCTAACTAATTAAATATGCGTTCATATTGTGTTAAATAACAACACATAAATTCAATAGCATGCTTTAAAATTGTAAATGTTTTTTTTTAATATTAAATTTCCCCTAAGCTTTGTTCATGTTTTATGTTTCTGATAATGTATTGTATTATTTTTCTCTCAATGTTCTTACTTTCTATTGCTCACAATTTTTTTCTCGCAGTGCACTTCCTGCTGCGGCTGCTTCTGCTTCTGCTCTGCGCTGCTCTTCATTTTATCAGATTTCTTAAGTGCAAAGCGAACTTGTTGGCTTTTTGTCGTCTTTAATGTTGAGGCCGCGGTTTAAATGTGACACTCGTGACTCTTGATGGGATTGCCGGAGCCAGGAGGAGGGAGCAGGGAGAGAATAGCAGGAGAGGGGGAGGCTGAAAGAGAGGGAGTCATGGGAATGGAGAGCCAAATGGCAAATGGCAGATTAATTTGCACACTTAATTATTTCGAAAAACTATAAACTAGAGTTCAATGGTGCCGGGAGACAAACGAATTGAGCCATAAAAAGTTATGCTCGAAAATTGAAAAACCATGTTAAGCCAAACAGATCAAAGTCACGGCACAAGAAGAAGAAGACGAAGACGACGACAAAAAAGAGCATTTATTTTGATTGCTGATTCAGACAAATGAAACGTTCTATAAACAGACAAATAACGAGCCCAACACAACGTTGGCCACACGCCGCCACCGCCGACAACGGGGAATAAAAAACCAAATCAAAAAAAGCAACGCCAATGAAGTCTTGTCAAAATGCATAAAAATTCAAATCAGAATCGGTGAAAGAGTGCGAGAGAGCGAGAGGGGGCTAGCTGGGAGAAAGAGACGGGGAAACATCAAAGCAGAACAAGGCCGGGATCCCGATTCCAGGGAGTGGGTTTCGGATCGGATTGGATCGAGATCCGAGATCCAAGATCCGAGATCTCTCACAGAGAAAATAAATATACCAGAGTTTTAACAAGTTTTATAGGAAATACATTCAACATTTCTCAGAGGTTTTGGATAAATATATAGAATATTGCTCAGAAATACCAGGATCAAGATCCAAGATCAGAGTTCCGAGATCTCTCACAGAGAAAATAAATATATTAGAGTCTGTTTCGAAATAATGAGTTCTAACAATTGTTTATAGGAAATACATTAAGAAAATGTCAGAGATTTTGGATAAATATATATAGAATATTACCTTATTTGCTTAGGAATATTATCTATATTCCAGGGATTGGGTTTCGGATCGGATCGAGATCCGAGATCCAAGATCCGAGATCTCTCACAGAGAAAATAAATATATTAGGGTCTGCTTTGAAATAAAAAGTTTTAACAAGTTCTATAGAAAATACATAAAAAATATGTCAGAAATTTTAAATAAATATATAGAATATTCCCTTATTTGCTCAGAAATATTTTCTGTATTCCAAGGATTGGGTTTCGGAACTGATTGAGGTCCAAGATCCAAGATCTTTCACAGAGTTTGTCTTGACAAAATAAGTTTAAAAATTTTTTATGGGAAACATATTCAATAATTGTCCGGGATTTTGAATAAATATTTCCTTATTTTTAATAAAAAATTTTACCAAGTTTTATAGGAAATATATTAACAAAAATTGTCAGGGATTTTGGATAATTATATAATATTTCCTTATATGCTCAGGAATATTTTCTATCAGATCGATATCCGAGTTCTGAGAACTTTCACAGAGTCTGCTTTAAGATAATGAGTTCTAACAAGTTTCATAGGAAACACATTCAAAAATATATATCCTATATAGTTTAACAAAACCTATATATAAATTCAAAGGCTCCATAAAACTAGTTACCTTAAATAGTTGACAGTGTAGCTCGCGGCATCGGTTTCTGCCTTGAATCTCTGACTCCGAAAATTGTGAGATTTAATGCTTATTTGCGCAGAGTCAAAACAGATTTCGTTGCGGCCATAATCATGACATAAAAAAGCAGAACAAAAACGATTTTCAATTCGATTTCAATGCGTACAGCAATTTAATTAAAGCCGTTTGCTCTCGCCCAGGCACAGTCTCCATGAGTCCCGAGTTCCGAGTCCCCAGTCTCAGTCTTAGGCTCAGTTCCAGTCTCCGCCTCAGTGCAGATATTACACAAATTAAATTTAATACCAATCTCGGGTCGTTTGTCGGTTCTACGCTTAGAATCATTAAATTGGACATGCGATTACAATTACACATATCATTTAAAGTGACTGCAAAGGCGTCTTGTCTCCACATATAAGCCCCTTGGTTAATTGTTTGGTAAATCCAACCCATAATAACTGTTGACTTACCAGAAAGCCTCAATTAAACTTTGTTTTTTTTTTAATTTTATAATATAATTTTATTTTAATATAGTTTTTATTCTGTTTTAATCCAAATAATTCGAGGTTCAATCAGTAACAAAAACAGTTAGCTTTGACTAAGACAAACTTGTAAATTTACTTTATTAAGCTTTATTTTTTATACCCTTGAAGTGTATTATAATTTCAGTCTGGAGCTTATATATATTCTTGATTAGCAATAAAAGCCGAGTCGATCTAGCTTTGTTTGAACTAACGAAAATTGTTCCAATTTTATTTAATTTTACTTTAATAAAACTCTCAAAAATTAAACAAAAAAATAATAATAATTTTGAAAAATTTAAATTCAGTTTCTGATTTCTTAACCCATAAAAAATTGCCACAGAAAAGTTTTCGGAATGTAAAATAATGCATTTTTTGCATAGTTAGAGGGATTTTCATGATTTAACTTTAAACTTTAATTTTAAAAATTTTAAATTTGATTTTCTGATTTGTTAATCTATTAAAAACTATCACAGAAAACTTTTCCGAATATAAATCAATGATTTTTTGGTTTAATTAATTAATGGTTTTTGGTTTGATTTTTAAGATCAAACTGTAAGGGTATACAAACTTCGGTTTCCCAAATTTAACTTTCTTTCTTGTTAAAATTAAAGTAAAGCTTTTAAACCCTATATTTTAGCTTTTTTAGGGCTGAAGATCTAGACTAGATCCCTTCTTCTAATACCATTATAAAGGGTTCAGCTAAATATATAAAACAATTTCTGGTCTCTTCTACATTGATAATGTCTAATTTGTGTAAAATAAAATGTTCATTTAAGAAATCATAAACTAAAGTCAGAATAGGCAATAAAATCATGTATTTTTTTTTTATTTATTTCTATATTTTCTTTCAAAGTTCTTTTCATTTCCCTCACTGCTCTTCCCCACCATTAATCCATTGGTAATTCGATGCGGTGATCAGCCGTTATTAGCTTTGAGGAGAACAGAAATAGCCAATATAATGTGCAATTCATGTATAGAATTGCGAATGCATTTAATTTCCCTGGGTAACCTATGGGAAAGGGGGTTTGTTATAAAGGAGGACCACACGCATGCCACACTGAAAGAATACAACAATTATATTGAAGTAAACTGAGTTTATCATAGAAACAACATCTGAATTGTGTGCCTATTTTAATATGAAAATGTGCTGAGAATATTACACTAAGAGAAAAGTATATAACTTGAATAACATAATATGTAAAAAATAAATAAATAAAGATGATTTTAATGGTTAACTCAAACTAAGAACTAACTAAGATAATACGACAATGCTTTAATGTCCGCAATAATTGCAGAATTATTTCTAAAATTACATGAATACATTGCATACAAAATTGTTATAAATTATATACTAAATGCTATGCTTAAAAATGAAATAATAGTTCCTTTTATATATAATATAAGATCTAAAAAATTGTAAAATAAAACTAAATTTAATGGTTAACTCAAACTTAGAACTCACTTAGACAATACGACATTGCTTTAGTGTAAGCAATAATTGCAGAATTATTTCTTAAATTAAATGATTATTTTGCATACTATATTCTTGTATATAGTATACTCAATAATCCCCTATTTTTCTCTCAGTGCACTCAGCCTGCAACTGTACTAAACATGAGTACTATTCGTACTTTTTTTGTTGCCCGGCTCAAAAGCTCGCAATATGCAATTAAAAGTCAACTGGCAAGCCATCGACAGCGGGATCAGTGGGTGAGAATGAGTTGGCGGAGAAGATGGGAGCGAAAACAAAAGGAAATGTTTAAACAAATTATTTCGAATTAAACTGCAGGTATTTATTAATGTTTTGTGCTTGGCCGAGCGTGTCTCTGTCTGTGGCTCCTATGTATGTGAGTCTCTATCTGAGTGCATTTTCCAGGCAATTGCCGGGCGGCCAGGCTGAGTGTGTGTGTTTGTGTGATTTGAAAATTTTTACAATTAACAGCGGCAAAGCGGCGTATGCGTAATTTGTAATCGCTGCCAGCTGCTCTCGTGCCTCAGTGACTGCAAAAACGTTTCAATTTCAATCCCCAAAGTCCATTACATTTCGTTCGCGGAAGCTCAGCACAGTTTTTTTTTGGTTTTTCGGTTTTTCGGTTTTTAGGCCTTCGGACTGTCGGACTGTCGGACTTTCGGGGCTTTCGATGTTCGGTTTTTATTATTTCTCATTTTTTTAGTGGGCATTTTAAAAACTGCATCTTAATTGGCTTGCGATTCCGTGAAGCATGCTATAACTGGGTCTGGCAATTAAAGCCTGCGCCTTATGCAATCGATATGGTACAGTCGCACCTCCTGCTTGACAAACTCACCGAAACACCGAAGCACCGAAGCACCGAAAACGGGGCGGCCCACTTAACCACTCAACTGCTAAATACGAAGCACAGTAAATATATATATAGTTAAATCGATCGGATTAGTGGCTTTTGTAGCTTGTTTTAAGCTTGTAAGTTAAACGTTCTCCTGCAGTGCAGTAAATGAAAGCGAAAATCTGAACGAAATGAGTTTACAAATTCATTTAAAGTTATATTTCTTTTTTTTTTTGGTAAACATACTATGATAAATATAAGGCTTTTTAAACAATAAAACATTCTGAAGAAGCTGAGCTTGTAACGAAGTGTTGCTAGCAAAGTGTCTGCCTGGCAACATGTGTAACTAGCAGCATGTGTGCCCAGCAACATTGTCTTCTTTGGCTTAGGTACATACATATCTAGCAACATTTTTGCCTGTGCACTTCGCCAAGCGAGATTTATGTTTTTGTTCAAAAAAGAACCCAAAGCTTGGAGAATTGCAAATTTTATATTGTTATATTATTTATATATTCTTATTCAGTCTTAACAGCCGAGTCGATCTAGCCAAAAAAAAGAACAATTTACTAAATTTTTTTTTTCGAAATTTTATAAGGGTTTAGTTACATTGTTTAAATTGTAAAAAAATCACAAAAAAACTAAATTTTTTATATTGTATATTTATAATGTAGATATTTTAACCTAATAATAACTAGCATAGAAAAGCTTAGCGAAATTAATGAATTTTTTGTGATATTTTTTGATGCAAGGTTATATGAAATTCGGCTTCAGAAAGTTAGCTTTCCTTCTTGTTTTCCTTGATAATTTTATTTGTATATTATTTATTATATACAATATTTAAATATAAAAAAAGGAGAAAGAGATTCCTACGAACACTGATAAAAAAGTTCGAGAATTTTTACCATTTTTCTTGACATTTATTAACTAAAGTAGGGCAAGCATATTTTGGTCTTCTTTTTAGATATGTTTGTTCTTTATTTAATTTTTTTTTTTTTTTGTTCAAATGAAGTCTAAAAATCGAATTTCTATAATTTCTACTTTTATATTAAGATTTATATTAAGATTTTTGCTCTAATATTACGATTTTAATTTATAAATGCACAAAATATTGAGAAAAGACTTTATTTTTCTATCAGTGCAGTCAGTTTACAAAACCTACCTTTATTTTCACAACAAATCACTGCACAAAAAAAAAAAGAAGATGGCGCGAAATATAAATAAATTCATCATCGTCTCGCTGAAATCAATTGTGATTCCATCGTGTCGTCAGACCCAGAGTTCCATTATATTGTCCAAAATCACAAATGGTCATTTAAACACCAACAAACAAAAACCGAATCTCTGACCTCCTCCAGCAGTGCGTTGAATAGCCCGATCCCAAAATAACCCAGATTCCAACTCCAATAAATGTATATTTATATGTTCATATAAATATATATATAGATGCGCGAATGTGTATACAATAATCGAGGCAATTATTTAACACATTTTGTAACCAATTGTCGAGGGAGATGGGAGATGAGAGATGGGAGCGTCGCTAAACAACCAACAAAACACACAATGAAAAGGTCTATGTAACTGTCATAATTAAAGTAATTTGGTAGAAAATGTTTAGCCAATTAACCAAAAAACGAAGCAGAAAATGCGACAAGAAAAAAACGAAATAAATACAAAAACAACTTTGAGATGACTGACAGCTCAAAATACAAAAAAACGGGTAAAGCGACAGCAATGCTGCTTAGTTTAATACTATAAAATGCCATCACATGGAGACCATGACGATGGACAAATTTAAGAGAGACAGACATGTCTGTATCGACTGAAGATCAAGAACACATATAGGTATGTCCGTAAGGGATATATGTACACGTCGGCGGTATTCCAAGTTTTTCGAATTGCAAACGAGACCGGGCGGCGACAAGCCCTAAAAACCGCAAGAGTTTTGACGCTTAATCAAATCGGCAAAGCGTTAATAATCCGATCTCTACCAAGGTGACAGTCGAGCGTCACCAGGAATTCTGCCAGTATCAATCATCATCGCAGTCAGAGGAGAGGAGAGGAGGAGAGCCCCCATCTGGGGACTCAGAATGGGAAAGGAATTCGCTAGAATATAGCAATGTAGTGTTTTCTTTTTTATTTTGTGGTAAATTCAGGATTCAATTCGTAAGTAAGGTATTAATCAATATATTATAGAATAGTTTTAATTTTATGGTCTAAGTTCATCCTTGTCTAGCAATATCCAGGATATACCCTTCTGTAACCTGGCTCTGTATAGTATTCACGAGCTTGGCTTTTGACCGAGAAAATTAATAAATAAGTTTATGGGAAATAATTTAAGTAAAGAAATAAACAATGAATAAGTTGAAGAAAAAATGTATATCCACTGATAAAAAAATAAAATCTTCTTTCAAGATTAATTTAAGTTTAGCTATATTTAAGTAGAAAGAAATAAGTGAATAACAAAATAAATACGATTTTGTGCTTCCTTACATTATAATATTGGTAAAAGACCTAAAATCTTAATATAATACTGAAAAATCCAGAAATACGTGCTTTTGTGCTTCATTTAAAAACAAAAAAAAAATTAATAGAAAGAAACAAAAATCTTATTAGAAGACCAAAGTATGCTTGCGCTACTTTCGTAGCCAAAAGTCATAAAAAATTACCAAAAGTCTTGAATTTTTTAACAGTGTTTGTATAAAAAAAATGAGAAACCAACTTTTGTTCCTACAAACTTTAAAATTTCTACAAATTTCTTCAGTCTTGATTTTAAAGAATAACCTGCTTGGGTTTCTACAAACTTCAAAATTCGCTGTGCTAGGCTCAGGCCTAAAAATCGAGTCTCGATTTTAAGGAATATTAAAAATTTAAGCAATTTTAATTTTGTGAAATTTAGGTCTGTGGAGAATTATATTAGTTTCGAGTATATAGTGTAAAGTGTAGAGTTGCACTTGCAACAAAAATATATATTTCAAGAAAATTTAAGAAAAACTAACTTGAGATAAATCGATATTAAATATTTCAGCAATTTTAATTTGTGAAATTTAGGTCTATGGAGAATTACGTTCGTTTCAAGTGTAGAGTGTAGAGTTGGGCTAGAACTTTGCACGTGCCATAATTTTCAGCTTTGACACAGTTGCCGCTGCTGACCTTGACATTAGCCAGCTGAAAACGATTTGTGCATATAAAATACTGAACTCAAAAATGCAAATCGATGCAGTTGCTTTTTTATTTTCCAAACAAAAAGAGTTTAAAGTTTTTCTAAAACATTGTAACATTAGCAATACAGAAACAAAAAAAACAAATTGATTAGAGAGCAAAAGAGAGAGAGAGAGAGAGAGGTGCCATAAAAGTGGCTAAACTCACCACACCCGCCAGGCAAGAGTGCGACGCGACGTCGCCTACCTCAGCGCTGTCGCTGTCGCTGCTGTGGTGAGAGTGGGGTAGTGGTGGTGTTGAACTCCCTCCCCTTAAACCCCGCCTTTTATTTTCTAATTGATTTAAAGTGTGTTAACTTCCGCTGTCAATAATTTTGGTCCAGCGCAAAAGAGCGAGCGCCTGCTCTCCCTTTCGCTCTCTCGCGCCGGCCCATGCGCAGCACATACGGCCATCTCTTTCGCCTCTCTCGCACCAATAAGCAGCGACGGCAGAAGAGTGCAGCTGAAGTGAGAATACGCGTAATTAAATGGAGAGAGTGAGAGAGGGAGTGGGCGAATGCCAGGGGGAGAGGTTGAGCATAGGTAATGCGAAAAGAGAAGAGCTCTCGCCTTGTTGTGTTTACAGCAAATCATTAATTAATCTGCACGGTACTCCGACTTGGACCCTGTCTCCTGCTCCTGCTCCTGCTTCTTCTCCGACCCCGACTCCTGTGGCTGTCCCACTCGCTCGCAAGAGCAGCGACGCCGGCCGCGCAGCCAGGCCCTCCTAGCGCACAGGATGTTAAGTAAAAAGCATTTTAAAAGTTATTTTATGGCATTTAATGCAGTTTTGGATACAGAAAAACTGTGCGTTTAGATTCTTTTGACTCAAACTTTGGCCCAAAGTGTGTGCCCCGCCCCCACCCCGCGACTGCCGCCCCCTTCCGAAAATGGCGAACGTAACGGAAACGCTTTCATACAATTAGATGGCAAGAACGTGCAGTGTGGCGGCAGCGCAAAATGAGCAAAAAGGATATACGCCGAGAGGGGGAGACGGAACGTGAAGGGGGGGTAGCCAGGAGGAGCAGCAGAAGGATGTGCTTGCATATGTATGCATAAGGAGAGCGAGAAGAGAGTCAAAATGGAGCCCCGAATAATGGTCACCCTTGGGAATATCCTTAAGACTTAAATGGGGTTTGAAAATCTGCATGGAAGCGATGATTGGTATACAAACGAAACTATTATTCAAAATTCAGATTTTCTTAACATATTTAATTAGGTAAATTCAAAAATAAAAACATTATTTTTTCAAAAACTGTTTTATTTTGAACATGAGTATTAAAAAAATTAATTTATCCATTTATGTACTAAAATATATTGAAATTTATGAAATGATTATCAATATTTTCGAATAAGTTTTTGAATTCATTGTTTGTATTCAATATTTAAAATATTAAAAAAAAAATGCTTGCAGAATGTATCAATTATATTATATAATTATTCAAGGAAAATCCTTTCGAAATTAACAAAAATATAAAATATCTGATTAATATATTGTGTGATAAATTAATTAATCATTTTTATTATTTTGATCAATATTTCAAAGTATATCAAGACAATCTTATTTGAAATTTATAAAGTAAATTATTAAAAAAAAGAAAATATAATTTTTCAACATTTTTATATATTTTAAGTCTTCATAAACATATATCAATATTTATTAAATTAATGTCTTTCAACATTCTTTATAATCTTTGACAATTTAAATAAACTGAAATTAATTTTGTCGAATTTATAATCATAATATTTGTAAAAAATGTTTAAAAAAATTTAAAATGAAGGAAAATATAAATTACAAGTGTTCAATAACACTTTTTGTGCAAATTTCCATTTCTTTTAAATATATAAAAATCTTTTATTAACTCAGAATTCCTTGTTTAGCGTATCAGCAATATTCACTGACATTCGAAAGGTTTATTGTTTTATTTGATTTATTTTTTTATTAGCTGGAACATCGTGACAATGTCCAATGAAATAATGAAATGAAAAAATCGATAGCAACGTATGTGTGTTGTTTTTTTTTTTGTTCATAAACACACAATGCTAACACACAAAATGGTTTACAAAATCAACAAACAAGTCGTCTGATGTCGGCGATGGCCATGCAAAATGACCCATTACCATTAATTAGTTGTATTTAAACAGCGTCAGCAACAACTGGCAACTAATTAAATGGCCGCAGACGATAAAAAACGATAAAAACGAAAAAAAAAAAACGATAAACAAACACGGACACGGGCACGCGGAGCAACAAAGTTGTTGCAATTGCCAGTGACAATTTAAGCGCAATTAATTTTTGCGGCCATGCAAGGTTTTTTTTTTATATAAATTTGTACCGCCCTCAGTATCCTTAACATGGTCTCTGGTTTCTATTATATTCTATATAATAAGTGCCAAAAAACTCTGGAAGCTTAAAAATATATGGGATATATTTAAATATCGTTATTATTTTATTTAAATATATAAGTTATAGGGTTTTATTTTGCATTAATAAACCTTCAGTTAGTTTACTAAAAACTCCTGAAACTTCAAAATATATTTAAATAACTTTAATTTTTTATTCAAAGATATAGTTTTTGGGGTTTTATTTTTAATTAATTTAATATCATTCACTTGCAAAGTATGCAAACCTTCAGTTAGTTTACTAAAAACTTTTGAAGCTTCAAAATATAAAGGATATATTTAAATATCTTTAATTTTTTATTTAAAGATATAGTTATTAGGGTCGCTATTTTAATAAATTGAATAAATTCAATTGAATAAACCTTCCTGTAGTTTACTAAAACCCTTTGAAGCTTCAAAAAATAAAGGATACATATTTTACTTATTTATTTTACATATTTTTATTATTTTAATCAAAGTTGTAGTTTTTATTCCCTTGTAGAGTATGCAATTCTTGGGTTAGTTTTCATTCTAACTTCATTTTTTAACTATTCCCAAAGAGTAGTGTGTGTGCGGAGGGATCTTTGTTTTTGTGGAGGGATATTATGACGCTATTATTAAATATGATTTGCTGTCACGCCATCTCGCACACGTAATGCTGATTATTTTTTAATTAATTTGTCTACTTTAATGCTTTAATAATTTCATTTCCCGACACAATTTTGTTTTTTAGCTTTGTTTCGCTTTGGAGATCAGCGCAAAGCTTAGAAAGCCCAGCGATTTGCTCGAGTTTTCAGTTTAAATTAAAGAATTGTGTCTATAAATGGGTGAGAAATTATATATATTATAATCTTTATATATTTCTCTATTTTAAAATGCAAAACAATGTTTTAAATGAAGCAAGGATAAGGTCCTGGTCCTACTCCTGCCACCAGCTCCTTGTTCCGTCTATAATACCCACTCGTTAGCTCGGTAAAAAAATAAAGTCTAACCATAAGTATGCAGGTCCTTCAACGCCTGCGGGGCGCTGTTACGTGTAACTGTAATTAAACGAGTCAGCGATACATGATTTTAACGCCTGTCGGGCAGCCCTGGAAAATGCGGAGGATAAAAACAACAAATAACGGTGGAAGGTAGGAAAAACACAGAAGCAGCCGAGGAAAAGCGAATAACACCTGAAAAAAAAGGGAGCTGCTTTATGTAGCAGCCGATCCAGATCCCCCTTCCCCTCCCCAATCCCCCTTAAGTCTACATTATGCTTCCTGGCTCCTGTTCCACCGTCCCGCCGAGTGCTAAGCGGCTTTTACGGACATGTCCCTGTGTTTATCTAGCCACAAGGACAATGACGCCACAAAAATTGTGCCACGGCACTGGGAGAAATTTTTGAGGGGGTAGAAGAGGTTTATTTTCAAATTTAAAATAAATATTTAAATATTTTTTACAACATTTTGGTACTATTTTTTAAATTCAAATTAAACATCTTACGGTTTTTAACTTCTTCTTTGTGGAAATGTGTCTCGCATCCTACAAAGAGAAATATAACACTATCACAAAGATATTAAGGTGGTAATATTTTAGGAACACATTAAAAAAATATATATTTTTTAAGCAAAAAAAGGACGGAAAATAAATTCGGGAAATAAGAGCATGCAGTTTCCAATTGAATCAGGAGACCGAACTCATAAATAACTAAGTAAAAAATTAAAATAACTTTAAGTCTATGGCACTTTTATTAGATTATTTATAAAATGAAATAAAAATAAGAATAAAAATAAAAATAATATCAAAATAAAAATATAAATAATTATATTTATAATCAAAATAATACATTTTAGAAAAATACTAAGAATAAAATATATAAAACTCTTAATAAGATTTAAAATAAAACCCAATACAATTTGTATTATTATTATGAGTTTATTAATTTGATTTCTAGTTTTTTTTTTTTTATTTTTATATATATTATTTAATTTTTATTTTAAATTTAATTATTTGTAATTTGTAAAAATAATATTTATATATATAAATTAAATTTCTAATACAAATAATAAAATTTAGAAAAAATACTAGGAATAAAATGTAATAAAATGTAATAAAATCCAATACAATTTGAATTATATTATGAGTTTATAAATTTTATATTTAGTTTTTTATTTATTATATATATTATTTTTTTTTATTATACATATAATTATTTGTAATTTTTGATTATATTACTTTATTATTTTTAATAAAAAAATGTTGTAATAATTATTATAGATATGAACAAATTATATTTCTTTTACAAGCATTCTTCTCATTTTTCGTTCAGTGCATGCCGCATATAACATGTGCACCTCATAGATCCTTTTTGTGTCTGTGTGCAGACCGGCCGGTCATGTCCTGGCCAGTTTTGTTTTCATTTGCGGCCAACATAAGTGACCAATTTTATGTGTCATTAAAATTGGACGCGTTACCTTCGCCTTGGCCTGGCTTCCTCCGCTCGTTTGCTGCACTTTGTTTAATGAACACGCTAACAACAGCAAAGGAAACAGGACCTGCTCTCGGGCTCTCCCTCTCTACTGCTCTACTGCTCAGCAGGTCAGCAGGCGTCCTGTCTCGCTCTCGACTTGCATAATTAAATTACACCTGTCCCAGTTGCCACTTGTCCTTTGTCCTGCGCTTGGCTACAAGTCCTGCTCGGGCTCTGCTCTGCTCTGCTCTCTTCTGGCTAAGTTCTGGGTTCTAGGATCAGCACTGGGGAAAATTATAGGAACTCTTCCTAATTTAAACTAACAAATTCCACTTGAAACTTGAATATTTAATAAAAATTTAACTGACGGATATTTGGACCTATAGAAATATGATTTTCTTTTTAATTTCATATTCTTAGTGTCTACTTTTTATTTATTTCTACTGTAAAAATATACTTTGCCGTATAAAACTGACAAGTTCCACTCCAAATTTAAACACAAGTCAAAGCTATATATATTTGGACATTTAGAAATACGATTTTTATATCATTTTATATACTTAGTTTATACTTTTAATTTTTTTTTTACTGTAAATTCCTGCCACCGCTTAAAAGTTAATTAACGCGCCTGTGCCCCGGCCTCAACCGGAAATGTCTGGGGCGGGAGTTAAAGAAGTGTATTCGGATCCGATCGGACTAAACTAGTCCAGCTTCTGGCCCACCAGAGTGGCTCTCTGCTACCACTCTGATAATTAGCCCGGCCAGAAGGGGAACACAGCGAAGAGAACTTACTGTACAGTAGCACTGAAATATTTCGAGGCCCCCGGGCGCCCCACAGTGTTTATTTTATTGGTTTCTCAGTTTTTTTTTATACCCCAAGTTGTATTTCATTCATGGAAACTCCAGTGAAAAGATCAACAAGAAAATGTATATTTTGGGTTAATCAGAATAATGAATACACTATTGCGAGCATAAAATAAATAAGAATATAAGTAAATATAAATATAAGGAAGCCTTGGAAATACTTCAATATATTTTATGATTTAAGAGGAATCTTAAAAAAATACAAATAACAAAAAATATGTAATGATTTCAAGTTTAAATAAATCATAATATTATATTTAAATATAAATTAATTTATAAAAAATTACTTAAATATATGTTAATATTTAAGGAAAACCTTTAAATATTCAACTAAAAAATATGTAAGAATTTAAGTTTTAAATAAACGAATAATAAAACATTTTAATATAAATAAAATTATATAAAAAGTACTTAAGTATATGTTCTGATTTAAGATAAACCTGAAATTATTCACCCAAAAAATATGTAATGATTTAAGTTTTAAATATATCAATAATATAACATATAAATATAAAATAGTTTGTAAAAAAAAATATATAAATATATGTTATGATTAAAAAAAACCTTAAAAAACTCTACAAAAATATGGAAATGATTTATGTTTTAAATAAATCAATAATATAGCTTAAATTTTTATATAATTTTGATTTATAAGATGTAAACCTTCTAGGACTGCTTCTTTTTTCATTCTCTTTTCATTTGAAGAATCAGGAATTACTGGTTTGCAATATATTATATTACATTAAATTTTTAACTAATGAATAAGTTAATAAATATATTTTATTTTTAATTAAAATATTACTTCTTATATTTTTTCTTTTAAAAATTACACAAATACTTGTTCAAAACTATAGTTAATTTCCCTTCTAAAGGTTTGGGTATCTCTGAATTAAAAACCTTTGTTGGCGGCGGGGGAAATGTGTGTTACGCTTCGATTTGATTTCGTTTCCTATATAGCATATATCTGTATATATATATATGCGTATATTTATAAGTTGGCCAGTCTTGGAGCTCGTCTTTCAATTTAAAACCAATTTCGTAGAGAGAGAGACTGATTCCGACATCGAGCTAAACGTTGGTCATTAAAGGATCATTAGTGCTCATAATCTGATTATAATGCGCTCCGTTTGATTCTGCCTTAGTTTATCTCTGTTTTTGTTTTGTTGTTTTTTTTTTAACATTTTATTAAGAAACTTTTACCTGAGAGATATTTATGAGTTTGACTGGATCTGCGGCGGACAATTAATGAAGCACATCCCGTTCCCATTTCATATCATCTCTTGGGGCTTGCGTGTCAGCGACAAATCTTTGCTCCAAGTCTGGGTCTGAGTCTGGGGTCTCGTCTCGGGATCTGGGGATCTGGGGTCATGTGAATGCGGCAGGCAGGCTAATTGTGCCGGAAATAGAATTATGAATACGTTGGCGTGCGTAATTTATGCCGATGAAAATGCTTTCGGCTAATTGACGAAGCCAAAGAATCCACAAATGATTTTGGGGCCATATTTCCTAGAAATAAATATATGTGTATTTACTACCAACTTTTAGGACAGATATTTAGCCAAAATATATCCATAGCTCTATTATTTATTATATTTAAATTGTTATCGTTGTATTATCTGCGTTTTATCAGCTGCATTATGTACATTCTTTAGGCCTGTAATGTTTCTTAGCCTGATTTTGTTGCCCAGACTGAAACTTGGCCCTAGCAAGACATTAAATAAAAGAAAATCAGGATTGTTTACACAGAGAGAATAAAATATTAACAAGTATATTAATAACTAGAAATGTTTTTTAAACATACAAAACAAAAAACACACTTAATTCCATTGATTTAAATTTTTGAAATAATTTGTAGATACTTACCAAGACTAGTTCCTTGTTTATTTTCATACACTCATAAAAAGAATAAAATCTTCTTTCAAGATTTTGTGCATTCTTAAATTAAAATCTTTATATAAAACCATAAGTCTTAATACAAGACTTAAAATTCTGGAATTACGAGATTTTAAGTTTCATTTAAAACTAAAATAACTTAAAAAAAGAACAAAAATATCTCAAATAAAGATCAAAATATTCTTGAGCTACTTTCGTAACCAAAAGTCTTGAATTTTTTATCAGTGAATAAGTATATTTATATAACTAGAAATGTATTTTATTAAATTAAGAAATATTCGACAGAAAAAAAATCCATCAATTTGAATTTTTTAAATATATTTTTTAGATACTAAGGACTAGTTCCTTGTTTATTTTCCTAGTGCACCTCCTGTGAAGGCTTTTAGATTTATCTAAGGAATAGCACTAAATAAACTGCTGGCCTGTGGCTCCTCCAAGGATGGATCTCTCTTTTCTCTCTGCTTATTTTTCTTCTGCGGTCTGCAGCGTGTGCGTATAATTTACACTTGAGCTAAAATATTGATACCTAAAAAGCAATTTAGATAAGACCACACTGCACCACCGAGAGCAGACTGGAAATTCCGCTTCACACCTACCAAAAAATACACACAAACACAGGGAGGGAGGGGGGAGGAGGGGTGATGAGAAGTGGAAAGGTGTGAAAGGCTGTCAACAACAGGTGATCTTCAGGTGATCTTGTCTTGTAAGTAAGTAAGTAAGTAAGCAAGGTGACTTAAGCCCACCTTTTATACACATTTTTAAGCTTATTTAAAACCTATTTAAAATGCCTAAAAAAATAAAATATAATATAGTTAAAAAATAACCTTAAAATATATAATTTAATTACATATAAACTATATATAAATAGTGCTGCAGGTTAAACACCAAGTGCTTTGCCAGCTGTTCGTCCAAGGACGACCCAACCTCGTTAGAAGAAGACCTGGAAAAATGGAAAATTGGGAAATGGAAAGATGGAAAATGCCTGGAGTGTGTGGCAGCTACCAGCTGTCAGCAGTGCCCCGGTCACACCTTCGCGTAATGAGTGGCGATAACATCAAAGGGCCAGACATGATTTGGCCGTGACACGTCGCCATGGAAGTGGTGCAAGTGCAGGAAGTCGTAGTCCCCGTCCCAGTCCGTATAATTACCTTTCATTTATTTTCGAATTAACATTTGATCGGTGCAGATCATCATCTGGGGGCATCGGGGGGCGTTGCCGGGGTCATTAGCAAATACTTTAGCTACGTTCCAGTTTAACGCCACTTCTTTTGGGGCACTCGAAAATAGGTTTAGGAGATCTTATCAGTGGATTAAGTATTATAAATATAACAGGTAACCAACATGGGTTAAGAGGGGTTTCAAGAAGACTATCAACATATTCTTTTTTTCTTTTAAGTTTGAAATGATAAGCAGGAGAGTTGTGAAAAAAATTAAATTGAAACTAGGAGTTATTTTAATTTGTATCTTACTTGTTTAAAGTTTGCATTATTATTAGGTTTAAATACGAACTAAAATGTATTTAAAAGAGAAAAAGTTTCGTAAAGAAGAATAATATAACGGAACACAAATCAATCACAAATACAATCTTTGCTAAGTAAGTAGAAAAATCGAAAGAAAAGGTACGTTACAAAAATAGCATACCTATCATATCGATAACATTTTACATTATGATAATTCAGCTGTAAACATATCGAAAAGTTTCACGTTTCATGTTTATTTATGGAAATTACAGAAAAATATTCAAAATATATAATTATAATATGCAAAATATATAATAATATAATTATAATATCCAAAATATACAATTATATTCACCCGATATATCAAACATCAAATCGATTAAGCGCTCATTTGTATATCGCAACTTTAAAGTATCGATACCAAAATGTCAATATTTTCTACACTACTTATTTTACTTAAAAATTGAATTTTGAATATATGTTTATCCCTTTTCATAACAAAATATACATTTATATTCACCCGATATATCTAACAGCATATCGATTTGGCTTACATATAACTACAGCAACGTTAAAATATCGATTATTCAATAGACTTTCCTATAAAAATATCGATCAATAAAAAAATGTTAATATTTTCCGCAATATTTATATTATGTAGCACATTAAATCGCTCAACATTTTATTTAAAAATTATGTTTATCCCTTTTTAAAAAAAATTTTTGACTACATAAATATTTAAACAGATCCTTCAACCTTCCTATCCTTACCAGAGAGCACAAAATAATTATCCTTCGATGGTCACTCTCAGCTATTTGCTCAATTCAAACCTTAAGTACCTCAAGTACCAACATTTCCCAGAGACTAATGCAAAAGTTGTCGTCTAGCAGAAAAGAAACTTACATCTGTGTATTTTATGTTTTCCTCCGAACTTGACCATGCTTAAAAACAAAGTTTCCGTGGAAAATCTCTAGCTAATTTTCCCGAGCGCGCTGAGAGAGAAAAGTCGTAGGAGGAGGAGCAAAAAAAGGCGAGCGGAGGAGCAACACAAAAAAATGCAAAATGTTTTTAATGTGAACATTTTTAGCACTAATGGTGCCGGAATATTTAATTTGAGTGCCGGTAAGCGAGGAGGCGAGAGAGAGGGAGAGGGAGAAAGAGAAAGAGAGAGAGAGAGAGAGAGAGACAGAGGGAAAGCACTTTAAGGACCAACCACCCACGAACCTGCAAACAGCAGCAAATCCACCCACCGCAGGACATGTTAAATGTGAAGCCACCACCTCGGCAAAGGCAGTCCGCAGTCCTTGCTCATTCCCCAAGTCCCTGTTCCCCTGTTCTCCAGTTCTCCAGTTCCCTGTCCTCACTTTCCCCCCCATCCTGTCACGCTTTTGAGCTGGAGAAGTTGGCGTAAATTTGTTAATTTGGCACCGATGACAACCAACCCAAAACACAGTCTAAAAACACCACCGCACCACCAGCCATCCGAGGGGGGGTGTGGAGCGGGTAGCTAGCAACAGGCAACCTCCACCACCACCAGCTTTTCAGAGCTTCAAGGACCTGCTACGAACTCTGGGTGGATTGGTTTCTTAATCGGGATTAAGCAAGATATAACATTTTTAAAATGTAAGTTTAAGTTTCAAGTTCAAATATAAATTTAATATACAAATATAATTATACTCATTTATGATTAAAAGTGATTTGTTAATCTTTATATATTTTTGGAAGTTAATATTTAAACTTTAGTATTGAAGGGACCTCTTTAGACAAGGAACCCCCGCAGCATAGATGATTTTGTGACTAAAATGTAGTTCAGAAATTTAGATATTGCAGTTTAGAAACTGTTTTTGACAATATAAAAGCTCAGCTAATGCAAGACAACAAGAACCGATAAATAAACACTCTATCGATATTGTACGCTAAAGACGATATATGAATGAAAAGTTGCTATATTTGCGCTATTAATCGAGATTTTGCTTGATATATAAAAGCAATATAATTATAAAAAAAAGGTAAACAAATAAATAAGCGAGTTTCAATATATTTTTCAGATAATTTAGATCAAATCGATATCTTAGAGTTAAATGCGATATTTTTCATTATTTTAATAATTGTTATATCAAAGTTTACGATATTTTCAATAAAACTTAATACTTCTGCCGTTCTATCCTAAAATGTTGCTTTCAATATATGTACATCCCTGCTTAACTGCAATTCCAGGGTATAAAGTTAAATCCTATATTTTTCGATATTTAAATAATTGTTATATCAAAGTATACGATATCTTTGATATAACTCAATACTTTTGCCAATATATATCTCAAAATTTCCCTCTCAATATATGTACCTCCCCCACTTAACTACAATTCCAGGGTATCCGATAGTCCTTACTTGACCGATATTAAAGCTGTTTTTTCGGGGCTTTTCTTTTTTTTTTTTGTTCGCCTGTTGGTGTTGCGAGTTAAAATTGTGTTAATGTCGAGCGAAAGAGAGCGAGAGTCTCAAAAATTTATGCAAATTGCGCTCTTTTTGCATATTTAAAAAGCGAATACACGAGCACTTTTCCAAGGTAATTTGTTACATAATGGTAGAAGAGAGCCCAGAGAGCCGGGAACGGGGACCACAGAGATGGCAGCCGAGAAGCATTGCATCACTTTCCACTTTGGGCGCCATTTTTTGTTTGTTTTTTCTTTTTCTTTTCCATATAGATTTTGTTTTTTTTTAATATTTTTGTAAGTTTAATTTGGCATAAGTGCGCGCCATTTTCAAGCATTTTCTCGAACTTTTTTTGAGGGGGGAGGGGAGGGGATTGGGTAGAACGAGAATGACTTAACGAAAATTATGCAAATGCCGCTTGGGTCTAAAAGTATGTTAATATCTGTCGTTTCTTCGCACTTATTGTGCTTTTAGCAATGTTGTGCAAGCAGAAACATGTCCAAATTCATTATGAACAAGAAAGGAAGCTAACTTCGGCACGCCGAAGTTTGTATACCCTTGCAGATTCCAATTGTATAAATTATAATCTATCCCAATATACATAATATAATATGAACTACTTTCATATACATAAAATTTGTACAGTTTTACATTTTTTTTATATTTTTTCACATTTTTACATGTAAAGTAAAATGTAATTTTTCTCCACGTTTACCGATCGTTTGTATGGCAGCTATATGATATAGTCGTCCGATTCTTATGAAATTTACAACAAAATTCTGAAAAAATATGAAATACTTGTATCTCAAAGTAGAAGAAATTATGTTGAAAACTGACAAAGCTATAATTTTTTTTCTGAAAATTTCACGACCGTTCCTATGGCAGCTATATGATATAGTAGTCCGATTTTTATAAAATTAAATCTAAAAATCTGAAACAATATAGAAAGCTCATAACCGAGAGTTGATCAAGATATGTTAAAAAACAGTGAAGTTATAATTTTTTTTCAACAAATTTACGGATCGGTTGTATGGCAGCTATATGATATAGTTGACCGATCCGGCTCGTTCCGACTTATGTACGAGTGAGAGTATATAGAAGACTATCTG
>VNJS01007349.1:0-28880 GCA_008042575.1 Drosophila watanabei
TGCATAAATGTTGACAGCGATTGTAGAATTGTGGAGTGGACTGTATCGGATATGTGGATGTGGATAAGTGTAAATAAATGCAAGCGATGGAACACAGTAAACGAAGAGAAATTCGGAAGTAAATGTTTCACTGTGGCTTTTGCATTTATTTGAACACACACTTTTTGATTTTTTAATCGGAAGTTATTATGCTGCCGTGGTGTCGGATTAATCGGACTTAGATTTTAGACAATAATCATACAAAGAAGTTTAACGAATTGAGTTTCGCAAACCTAACTGTATGACCGGCAGCAATAATATAATGAGTACTTATCTTGTGCGGTGTTAAAGCCACCGGATCTGCTGGAGTAGGAATATCCGGCTCGAAGGACCAATGTTTGGAGGGGGGCGGCTTTAACCTAAGGGTGCACTCGATAATAAAAACACGTAGGACTGGTTCGGGGTTTTGCGCGACGTGCGTCTTGGGTGTTTATTAAACAAAGTAGGAATTGGTACTAAATACAAGAAGACTTAAAAATATCATCGGGGAGCGGATTGGAAGCTCATCGGAGAGAGAGGGAGAGAGAACGAACGGGACATTGTGAGGCTGCAAGCGGAGTCACACTGCCTCTCGAAAATAAGCGCCTTTTGGCGTGAACACACACGATCCATTGAAATTAATACTTGTAACTTATTTTAAAAAACATTGTGTAGTGCGAAACGTGTGCGATCGAAACAAGATTCAGCGGCGAACTCTCTTGCGAAGAGTTGCCAGACCAGAAACTAATAGGTGTGACCACATCTGCTCCGTTACAGCAACTCAATGTGTACGGCTACATACGCTGATGATACAGTGATCCTGTCCGATCGAGCTGTATATATGACGCCACCGACCTGCTCCAGATACAGCTCAAAAAGTTTGAGAATTGGTGTTGCATGTCTCTGTCAACCCAGACAAGTGCGGCACCGTGACCTATACTCTTAGGCCTCGCGCACACTATAGCATGAAAGAGGAGCTGACGGCTGAAGCTTAAATAGAAGCTTATAAGCTTGCAGAAACAAACACACTACTCTCTATGAAAGTGCGCACACTGAGAGCTGATCTGCTGTTATCAGCCATCAGCTCCTCTCCGCTCTGTTTGATCGAACAAACATGTTTGATTTTTACAAGCTGACAGAAGCTTATTTAGTTGATTCAGATTGATGATACTAATGACTACCATTGCAATTATCAGCGTAAGCTTCAGCCCATAGTGTGCGCAGGTGAAAAAATGTAAGCTCTCTAACAAGCTTATTTTGTGTAACGGCACTCTTCTCATCAGCCGTCAGCTCCTCTTTCATGCTATAGTGTGCGCGAGGCCTTAGAAGAGACTCCTGCCCAGGTTTCTTCCTCCACAACCAGTTGATCCCTCAACGTAAAGAGTAAAAGTACCTTGGTCTAATTCTTGACAGACGACTCACATTTTCCAAACACGTCAGGCAAACTATATCCAAGCTAAAAGCCGATTTGAAGAGATTTGGGTGGTTACTAAACTCCACGTCAAAATTGATAATAAACCTTAAAATCTAAAAGCCTAATTATAAAAAAAAAAAAAATTTTAAAAACCTTCCATTTTGAAAGTATTTTTTTTCGGATGGCTGTGCTAGCCAATTTAAAAACAAATTTATCATGTCGAGCCTCCCACATTTCCGGAAAGAATTTAATTTTTCCCACTTTGAGTGGAATTACTTTGCAACCTCTCACGGAAAAGTCGCTGTTGACGGAATTGGGGCTGTTTTAAAGAGAAAAAGAGAAAAGTTTGGCAAATGGTCAAATGTAAGAATCTCATTTTAAACAATGTTAAATTGGCCGGGAATAATATACCTAGCATTTAAATTTAGTATGTAAGTAGCACCTACATTCGAAATACCACAAGTTCGCAGCTGGAGGGATGGGCTCACGTATGGAGCATACCGGGAATTAGAGTCAAAAATTTAGAAAAATAATTTTTAAACATTGAACATTTCTTTATATATTATTTATTGTTTTAAATAAAAATTGTTAATAAATACATAATATATCAAAATAATTGTTAAGCACGTTTATGAATATTATAAATAATGTTTTTTTTAAATAAAAACATTTTTGTCCTAAGTTAATGCCAGTGGAATTCCGGATAGGATATTCCGTTTGATATTAACATTTTAAAACTAACTTCCACTTTGTGTAGTGGGCGACATGTCACAATTTTATTAATTAATTTCAAAACAGTGACTCCAGTGGAATGGAATCTTATACCCTCCGAAAGTACTCTCAATTCATTTTAAACACATAACAAAAGTTTACGGTGAATCTTAAAAAAAAACCCCAAATAATTGATTTTCATTGGCTAAAATCGTGCGAACGCCATGCAACTTACTAGTATTTCGTTTTCTCGCCTCCATACTGGCCTTAAAAACTGCGCCTACGAACATCTGTTCTCAACTATTTGCCTCTCGCTCTCTCTTAATGCTTAGAAACGCTTAGAATACTTAAAATATTAACATGATTTTTTGAGAGCATTGCCAAACAAGATATTAATTAAGAATGTTAAAAAGACTTGAACGACTCAGGAGGAGCATTTGAATCTCAGGAGGGTATAAAGTGGTCGCACCAGAATAGGAGAGAAATGTTATGGCGGTGGCTCAGAGATATAGTGGCCGCACAATAAGAATCATCCAGAAAATAAGAGTAAACAAAATATATGGATCGCTTTTTACAAAAGGGTATGCTTAGTGCATTAAACATAAGCGTTTTGAGAAATAATGTGTCAAATAAAAAGAAAACGTCGGATGTCCACGCACTTTATAGACCAATGAACTGGATCATCCAGTACGCACCTATTGGATTCTTACTTAAAGAAAGCCGTATTGTACGAGTCGAATTTAAAGCGTAAGGCCGATATTGACAAAGCCTTAACTGAGATGAATGTGAAGGATGTACACAGGCATATAATATTGTGGAAAGTTAGGAATTGTTAAATACACTGAGGTGTTGAATACCAGATACAAACTACCAGTAAGGTCCTAATTACACTAGGCAGCGTTATTGCGTTTCAGAGCAAACTCAGTTTTTTATACCCTTGCAGGGTATTATAATTTTAGTCAGAAGTTTGCAACGCAGTGAAGGAGACATCTCTCCCTATAAGGTATATATATTCTTGATCAGCATCAACAGCCGAGTCGATCTAGCTATGTCCGTCTGTCCGTCCGCCTGTCCGTCTGTCCGATTATACGCAAACTAGTCTCTCAGTTTTGAAACTATCTGAATGAAACTTTGCAGGTAGTCTTCTATATACTCTTACTACTACATAAAGCTGGCCATCTACAAGCGAATTTATTCGACGAACACGTTCGGTTCGACAAAATATTCGTCGTTGGTGGTAGTGTTCGCGGCCAAATTTCGTGTTCAAAGTTTTATTCGACAAAGATAGAAACGATTCTATCTTGGCTGTGTTCGCACGAATAAAATCGACAGTGGATGGCAAACGTATAGTTATCGATAAACGAATATTCAGTTGAGAAAAGTTTTTGGACACGTGCCGGAATGTCGAAGCCGTTCTTGACAGAATTTATATATTGCCTGCAAAAGAAGCCCGCACTGTGGCAGGCAAAAAGTGAGGCATAGAAAAATAAAAATATGCGTAACAAAGGATGGGAAATGTTGTTACGTAAATTACAAGAAGTTGAGCCAGAAGCGACCATTGATACAGTACAAAAAAGGGTGAACTCGCTGCGTGCGACATGCAAAAAAAAAAAAAAAGAAGCGAAAAATTTGGCGCTGGAGCTGATGATATTTACCAGCCAAGCATCTGGTATTTCAAGGAATTAAATTTTCTCTGTGAGCAGGAGACCCCAGTTGAGGGAATCAACACCTTTGATGACGGCGCAGAAATTGAAATTGTAAGTATTGTAAACATCAAAAACATTTTTTATTGTCGGAAAAGTGTAGTTTTTATATCAAGAGTACAATTAAATTCTATCATTCTGCCAAGGTACTGATCCAACTGTGTTAAAATATTCGCGAAACTTTTCACGAATTTCTTTGGCATTTGCCGCACAATTGGCACCACCATGGCTCCAAATCGTCCATTTGCTGGTCAGGCTGCACAACTTCTCCAGATGTATTGCCGGGATCTGCTGAACCACGCAAATATACTGCGCCGTTCTTTTTGGACAAATAATTGTGCAAATAGCAACAGCATAATACAATTATAGAAGCCTTTTGCGGGTCTAACGATATTGTACTCAGAAGAATTCTAAATCTGTTGGATATAATTCCAAAAGAATTTTCGACAATACGCCTAGCTCTTGACAAGCGATAGTTAAAAATTAAATGTTCTTTTTCTAACTTTTGGCGGCTGTAGGGCTTCATTAAATTTTGCGACAGGGGAAAAGCATCGTCTCCCACTACTACATATGGCAGTTTATATGAAGTATTTTAATTTGCCGTGGTTCCGGTATGCAGAGTGATTGCTCGTCGTAGCGCCTTTTATATTCTGATTGGGCAAAAACTCCAGCATCTGAAGCCCTTCCGTTAGCTCCGACTTCCAAGCAAATAAATTCGTAATTGGCGTTTACAATGGCCATCATGACAATGCTAAACGTTTTCTTGTAATTGAAATAGTACGATCCGAAAGTGTTCGGGTTTTTAAAAAGGACATGCTTTTCATCTATAGCTCCGATGCAGTTTACAAAATTCCATTGTTTTTCAAAATCAGTTGCGATCTTCCTCCATTCTTCCTCATTCGTTGGCATCTGAAATAATAAATAATAAATAAATAAAAACATAATTAATCGAAACAATTTTTTCTAGCCAAAGGCGGCCCCTAAACGCTAAAATGATGGAGGAGCTGAGTTCCTGGAAAAGGCGTCGCCCACTTGGAGAACATGAACACAAAACAAGAAAGGAAGCTAACTTCGGCACGCCAAAGTTTGTATACCCTTGCAGATTCCAAAAGTATCAATTAAAATCTATCCTATCCCAATATAATATAATATGAACTACTTTCAAATACATACAATTTTTACAGTTTTACATTTTTTGACATTTTTTCACATTCTTACATGTAAAGTAAAATGTAATTTTTCTACACTTTTACCGATCGTTTGTATGGCAGCTATATGATATAGTCGTCCGATCCTTATGAAATTTACAACAAAATTCTGAAAAAATATGAAATACTAGTATCTCAAGTAGAAGAAATTTTGTTGAAAACTGACAAAGCTATAATTTTTTTTCTGAAAATTACACGACCGTTCCTATGGCAGCTATATGATATAGTAGTCCGATTTTTATAAAATTAAATCTAAAAATCTGAAACAATATAGAAAGCTCATAACCAAGAGTTGATCAAGATATGTTAAAAAACAGCGAAGTTATAATTTTTTTCAACAAATTTACGGATCGGTTGTATGGCAGCTATATGATATAGTCGTCCGATATGGCCCGTTCCGACTTATGTTCGAGTGAGAGTATATAGAAGATTATCTGCAAAGTTTTATTCAGATAGCTTCAAACTGAGGGACTAGTTTGCGTAGAAACGGACGGACAGACGGACATGGCTAGATCGACTCGGCTTTTGATGCTGATCAAGAATATATATACTTTATAGGGTCGGAGATGACTCCTTCACTGCGTTGCAAACTTCTGACTGAAATTATAATACCCTGCAAGGGTATAAAAACCAAGAGATGACTCTGATATATACGCCGAAGGATGGGCTGTCACGTTTAGGCAGTTGTCCAAGGAGCAGCAGCTTTATGCAAAAAAAGGAATTGAGGAAATTCTTTTGCAAGGCCGTTTAAATATGTTGACATATCCTTCTGTCTCAAGCATTGGACATTTGCAGAATACGCAGGATTATGCTGTTCCTGCTTATCAGATTCCAGCGCAGTTGTATCCCCGTCAACAAGTTTTTAGGGCGAGCACTCCACTAATGAGTGACTCCAATACTTCATCATCATTTATCACGCAATCGCAAGGTCGCAGAAAGCCTTTCATTTGCACTTATTGCTTCTCTCATTGTGGTGTCCTGTCGTTGAATTTCTGGAGCTATCAACTATCCATTCTAAGAAAATTCTTTAAGTCCACACGAGAAGTTTCTTTGAGCTCCACTAGGAGATTAGTGTGGGTGAATTGTTGGCGCTTTGCGTACCATTCCTTCATCCACATACTGTGCTTTCTCTTTTGTCCTTTCTCCTTTTTCTGCTTGTGGTTTTCATTATAAATATGAATTGCCATCAAGGCAATTACTGTGTTTTTTCGTCCGTTGACATGTTTCTCCTCTGAAAATTTTCGGCGAATGAATGTTCGAAAAAATGTTCGCAATCGTTGGTGGGCAAATAAAATTCTCGTTCGACGAACCGTTCGCCGAAAAAATTCGCCTGTGGATGGCCTGCTTTACTAACACCCTCAAAAAAACTTTTCATTCGAATTCATTCAACTCATTTTGATTATTGTGCATTCGAATGCCGGATTTTTGTCATTCATGCAGATATCTAATCTGTAACTATTATCAAATATTAATGCTGGTATTTGATTCTGCACAGAGGTAAAATTACCAAGAATCTACCAAAGCAAGGAGCACTGTTGGTGCTCTGCTCACCAGAAAGCATTTTAATGACTTCACGGCAAAAAATCCAATAAGATCTTGCCACTATTGCCTTGGATACTTCAAATAGACTTGCTATTGACCTGTACTCGGCAGACGATCCTAAGGAGTACAAGGCTATCGCAATTCGCTTTTCTAAAGGATTACATTGCCGGAACGGGGTATCCTTTTTCCGAAGATTTTGTAATTGCTGCACAAGTATTTTTAATGCGCCGGAAATTTTCTTTGAAAAATTGGTCTAAGATTTTTGCTGCATCCTCCCCCCAAAATGACCCGAGTCTTGACTCGTTTAATTTTATATAATTATAAATTAAGCGACAATGAAAATTCTTTATTAGTTCGAGGAATTTTACATACAAGGGACCAAAGCCTGCGTTAGGACCCAAAGGTTTGCAGCTCCTCAAAAGTTGCTGGCGACATCGCGGCCAAAGCCATGACCTTCGTCATGGTTTGTTTATTATGTTCCATTGTTGATAATATCAGGCGTTCGTCGTTGTTAAAATTGTTTATTTGCCTTAATTTTTTTACTTTCAAATAAATACTGACAACTAGCTGTCAAACAAACTCAACAACGCAACTTTTTCCAGTAGAAACACCCATTCTGCGTTTTGCGTTTTCTCCGATAACGATAGGTAACACACGATAGTGTAAAAAGAACGTAAGACACACGTAAGGGATGTGCTGCTTGTCCATCTTTTTAAACATTCTTGTGCCAAATTGTCTGTAATACTTGAAGATTTCTTGGACATATCTATTAAATGTGATTTGAGCTAAAAACAGCATCCTTGGCAACGGGGAAACTATTGACCACAACCAATCATTGTTCACAAAATATTGCTGAAACATTGCGAGATATATTAGGTCACTGGAAGATCCTAAATAAAACAACGTGCTTTGTAAAAGATAATGCATGGTTAAAGCATGCGAAATATTGAACATTTCCAATCTTCCATGCTTTGCGCATACGCGAAATCTGGTGGTGCAAGATGCATTAAAATTGGAAGACAAACCACTGAAAAATTTAATTACCAAGTGTAAATCAATTGTTAGATAGAATAGCGTCCGAAAAATTTAATTTGGCTTAAGAAGGTACCGTGAACACTTTATTACAAGAAACGCCTACAAGTCGGAACAGTTTTTTCCTCATGATTGAGCGCATTTTAAAAACGAACGATGCCATTGCCAAGGTTCCATTAGGAACAAAAATGCACCTCTACCATTCATTGCTGAGGAAATTTTAATACTAAAAGATATTGAAAGAATATTGGCATTATTTAAACAGGCAAGTGAAAATATTTCTGGTGGAAAATATGTGACCATATCGTTAATTATACCTATGACATTATGGACTATACCGAAAAATTGAAATTGTTTTACTAGAAACCATACAGGGAAAGAATATGCATATGAATATGTTTTAATTTAATAATCGTGGCTCGCGAGCGCCGGCGTGGAGCTAGCGGCGCACAAGACGGAGGCAGTCCTGAATTCCAGCCGGAAACGCGTAGACACGGCCGAGATCCGGGTAGGCGGAGCCGTGATCAGATCCCAGAGGGCGATTAAGTACTTCGGTGTTCTAATCGATACCCGGCTATCGTTTAAGGAGCACTTGGAGTACGCGCAGAAGAAGGCCAATGGGATGATAAGGATCCCCTCCCGTATACTCCTAAACACCAGAGGCCCCAAGCAGACCACTAGGAGGCTACTGACAAGCGTCGATACCTCCCAGATTCTGTATGCGGCGCCGGTGTGGGCAAAAGCGGCCGAGACAAAGTCGTATATGCGAGGTGTCGATTCAGGGCGGTCTCGGATGATGCGGCGCTGGTGATAGCTGGCCTGGTCCTGGCGCGAGAAGGCTGAGATGCGCGATGAGCTCCGCGGCCACCAAGGACAAACTGGAGTCGCCAAGGCCGAACTAAAAAGCGCGGCCAGAAGAAGGAGCTACGGGAGTTGGCAGGCCAAGTGGGATGCCTCACCGAAAGGGAGATGGACACACAGGTTGATCCCCAATATCGAGGCCTGGATGGAGCGGAAGCACAGGCAGGTGGACTTCTACCTGTCTCAGGTGCTGAACGGACATGGTTGCTTCCGTAGCTACCTTAGGAGGTTCGCCCATGACGAAAAGGACGGCTGCCCGAAGTGCGGATCCGGCATAGTAGAGGATGCGCGACACGTCATCTTGGAGTGCCGTCGATTCGACGAGGAGAGGGCTGCCCTGGAGGAGGTAGTAGGAGCGGAGATTAGCGTGGTGCCGCTGATGTTGGAGAACCCGAGGAATATTTCATATTCCCAAGAAACCACCAAATTCTTAGTAACATAAGAGTAGTATATATACATATTAGCGAGACGGTATTGCCAGACCTGATAAATTTGGGCAACCGTCAAGTGTGGCCCGGTCGGGCAAGTGAGATTGAGAGAGGAACGGGAGCAGAAGGAATAGAGGGAAGAAGGCAACTTGATTTGAACTCTTGCCGCGATCGGGACTCACTTCGCTAATATAATGGAAAGCATCGATAAAAACAATTCTCCGACATCAGAAGTGGGATCGGCCCTGCCACAAGACAGTTCAAGTGTTTTGGCTGCATTGGAGGCTCAGAACCTTGCGTTGATGAAATTAGTGCGAAATATTAACAACAATCGCGCGCCGGTGTCGGAAGTGATAACTGCTCCAACAAAGTTGCCAAAATTCGATCCTGACAGTGCGGGCGCTGATGCAAGTGCGTGGTGTAATATCGTGGAATTGATTTTCTCTGAGAACATGCTCACGGGAACTGCCCTTGTCATGGCACTAAGTAAAGCTATGCAAGGAAGTGCATCACAATGGTTTGCGCAAATCTGTTTTAGCGGCATGACCTGGCCGCAATTTCAAAAAATGTTCGTGCAACGATATGTCGGAATAGAGAACATTGAACATTTTCAATGGGCGTCCGAATCCAGGAGAGAATACTCCCGAATACGGGAGCCGTCTTGTGACGTCCTTGATGTCGAAATTTACAACTATCGAGCTGGACGATCTCGTTGTGTCCATCGTTTTGACACACCTTTCCAACTTGGATTCTCGCCTTTTAAAATCAATGTTTACGGGAACCATTAAAGCCCGCAACGATCTCCAACAACAATTAAAAGCGCACGTTTTTTCGAGGCGTAATGAATCTGTGAGTGGTGACAAAGTCGAACGGAAGAAAATTAAAATGGCACCACAAGTGCAGTGCCATACTGTGGCCGAATGGGGCATAAAATTGCTGACTGCCTCAAAAGACGGTATGAAGATCGGCAGCGGGCCAGTGTAGCTCCTAGGCATAAGCCGCGTCCACAAAACAACAGTACGTGCTTCAAATGCGGGGAGCTGGGGCATTGGGCTTCGGAATGCCAACGGAATCGTCATCACTTACAAGAAGCCAATAAGGTAAAACACGTGTACGTTGTGGCTTTCGAACCTAAGGGTATTTTAAAACAATTTGGTGAGTCTATTCCATTTTGTTTTGATTCTGGGGCTGAATGTTCTCTCGTTAAGGAAAGCGTAGCGGCTAAGTTGCAAGGAAAACGTCCTTCTAGTTCAGTGGCCTTGAGGCGTATTGGAAGTCAGCCCGTATGGAGCACAACGCAGATTCTTTTCAGCGTTAATATTAATAAACATTTTCTAAAATTAATGCTTCATGTTGTATTGGGTAAGTTTCTTAATTTTAATATTCTTATTGGACGAGAAATTTTAAGTTAAGGATTTAGAGTTGTTATTGAAGCAAATAAAATTAAGTTTTATAAGTCTAAAACTGTGCCAGCGCTGTTGTTCGATTCAAGAGTGGTAAATCGTTTTAATTTCAATAAAGATTTAAATGAATTTAAAATAGAAAAATGAACGGGAATTTTGCGAAAATATGCCCAATCGTTTATTGAAGGCATTTCACACACACAGGTTTGCTTAGTACAACACATGAATGTCCCATGCGCGATTTTGGAAATGCCCATATGTTGAAAACTGAAAACTGAAAACTTGAGTAGTCCGGTTTTTATTAAATTAAATACAAAATTCCTAAATAGTATATTGCGTTAATAACCGAGATTAGATCAATATATATTAAAAGACTGTGAAGTTATTATTTACGGATCGCTTCTATGGCAGTTATATGATCCGGCCCGTTTCGACTTATATATGAATGCGAGTATATAAGAGACTGTCTGCAAAGTTGCATTTAGAAAGCTACACCGAGGTCACTCACAAACTCTCTCTCTCTCCAAAGCGACACAAAAGAATAAAACAATCAAGATTTTGTTCTTTAAATACTTTATTATAAAACTAAGCGAAATTCAAATCAATGCTTTGTATTTTTACAGAAAAGTATTCATATACCAATCAAGTTTAAAAGTTAATCATAAAATTCAAGAAGTGTATATAGAATATCCATGATTTTGATTCATATGCTTAATTACAATAAATAAGAATAACGACAATTAGAAATTAAATCTTTCACGTTATATGCATATCTCATTTAGTATGTATATAGTATGTATATAATAATATGTACTTATGTTAGTGTGTTGTATGCGTTGTATGGGTATTTTTGTATATAACTTTAGGTACATTGGATACGTCGTTAGGTATTCTATGTGGGCTGGGGCGTGTGAAACTGATAGTACACAGAAACATCAGAATAAGAATACATCGAATGCTTGGGAGCAAAAAAAGAAACGTCAGCATTGGTTGGAAAATTAATGTACAACTTGTTTGTCTGTAAATATATCTATGTAGGCAATATACAATTTCAAAATTTTAACAACGTTCAAAGAACTTTTTTTTTCTTTTGTCCCATATATTTTTTTTTCAAACACACAATAAATCCTAATTGCATTCTGAATTTGACTTTGACTTGGCGTAAAACTGTAGAGAGCTTTTCAAACATGTAGAATATATCGTATATAAAAAACGTTAAAATCGGAGTCAAAAAGCAATGCAAAGACATTCAAAAAATTTCGTACTTATATTGAAGCGAGTGACTAACACTAATCTGAAACGTTTTGCATTTGACTTTGTTCTCAACATGGGTATATCTATGTACTGTATATGCATATGTGAACATACGAATTACGCGTCTGTAGTTAGTGTCTATATATTACTAGTACAACAACAACAATCAATTTGTTGCAATAGCAACAAGAACAAGAACAACAACATTCGCCAGCCTTAACTCCTAATTTGCAATTGCTCCTAGACGCAGCTGAACTTGAACTCGTCGCTAGAGTAGCAGTTCTGGCAGTGCAGCTTGTGGTTCCGAACCCGGACATCGGTTCCGTTGAGGCCATCGCCCAGCTGCACATGGCAGACGCAGCACTTGAAGCAGTTGATGTGGTAAAACAGCAGCAGCGACTCGATGATCATGGCAGCACCGCGACCTGTCGAAAGTAAATGATCCACATTATTTTGTAAGAAACGTAAAAGTTTAGGTGGATCGACTTGACGAGTTGCAGGAATGTGAGATATCGTTACTACCCTACCAGAAGCTACTACATAAATGTCTAATAACTGATAAAAAGTCTGCTGTCTTATAGAGGATATGTTTTTTAAAAATAAATCTATTGCTTAACTTTGATTTTTAATATAAAGACTGAAATTTCTGAAAAAAAAAAATACGAACTCGAAACATAAATCGATCCACCACAATTAATATATATGTACCTTAATTCTTTAGATTTTGCATTGTTTTATAAAGTCATTTATCCTTATCAAGTCTTTGTTAATTATAAATATAATATTAATACATAGTAGTTGAAAAAATGGTTAATCACACCCAAACAATATATTTGAGCGCTTTGTGCACTTGCCGACAGTTGTCGTGTGTGCAGCCCAGATCTGTCACAGACATGTACGTACGAATAGAGAAATATAGAAGCTTTAGATTATAAAGAATTCAGAAAGAAACAGGAGGGAAAGGGAGCCTTTTAATGATCAACACTTGAGATACCAAATTATGAGGCTAGTGAGTTTGAGTGTAAGTTATTCTTGTGACAAACAAGCCTAGAAAATGTTATCAAGAATGCTTAATGAGAGTCGGGGTTGACTGGAGATAAAAGAATAACCACAACACTCACAACCAACGTAGTAGCAAAGTTTACCTAGTTCGTCTCCGCAATGGGAGCACTTCTTTTTGCCACTGACGCTGAGCACCTTCTCTTGGCTGCCGTTGTTGTTATTGCTGTTGGTACTGCTGCTGTTGGTCTTCTGCTGATGCTGCGGTTGCTGCTGATAGCTATTGTTAGTATTGCCATTGACCTGGCTGTAGTTTCCATTCCCATCGAAGCTGTAAGGAGAAAACGAAAGTATTTTTAACTAAACTTTAAGCAAGTATTATTGTTAAGGAATAAAGTTTTTTTTACAATTAAATAAGGATTTCCATCATTCTTAGCCTCTTAAATTATGGCGATCTGTTCGATATGTTGTTTAATAAATAGATCTCTCAACTCAACAATTAGTGATTGGATCTTTATCAATCAAATAAATTAGTCTATAATAAAGTATGGTCTCACCGCTTGCGTTCGCCAATGCCCTTACTCTGGACACGTTCCGTCAGCGTCTGGATGATGGAATCGGGCAACGGCTTTCCGTTCGACTTGCTTGCAGGCATCGATCGCCGGTTAAGCTGATCGATGCGCCGCTGCTCCGCCTCTTGCAGGAGCCAGTGGTTATTGTTGTAGACGGCTCCGCCATAGTCCGGCATGGACTTGCGCTTCTGCTGTTGGGCGGAGAGCCAGGCTGGATCGTTGGCCAGGTTGCTGTCGTAGCTCTTCCGCTGCTGCACCTGCACCCAACCGTCTGTGTATTTGGGCTTGGGCGTGGCACTCAAGGCGAGCAATGTATTTCGCGACATGTTGCTCAGGTTCTGAGCCGATTGGTGGTGGTAAGCAGCCGCCGCTGAGGCCTGTACGGGATATCCGGGACCGGACAGTCTCGGGCCCATGGGAGCTCCAGCGATCTTCACTAGGGAACCGCCATAAGGAACTGGCGGTTGTCGCTGCCTCGTACTAACCGCATAGTCGGGCTCCATGGCATGACCATTGGCGGCGGCTATGTGCATTGCTCGTAATGGCTTTGTGGGCGGCGTTGGCGGCAACATTAGGCGGTTGGAAAACTCGTTTAGATCCGACATGGACTTGCGGTAGTCCGTGTCCATCTGGTGATAAGCATACAGCGCCGCCTTCTGCTGCTGTTGCTGCTGCTGTGGCATGTTGGCGTAGATTTGCTGCGAATGCGTCGGGTGTAGCGGCTGCTGGTGGTGCTGCGGCGGTGGCGGCGGCTGGAAGGCGCTTAGCATCCCATTGCCGATGCCCAAGCCATGGTGCAAGTCCTGAAGGGAACGACGGTTGTTCGACATCAGCATCTTTGCCCCGTGCTGCAGCTCCCGACGCGCCAGGTTCTCGCGCAGAAGGAGATTCTCGCGATGCCGCTTCAGTTCCTCCTGCTGTGGTGTAGATACATATATTATGGTAATCAAACCAACTCCTTGTACTTACCGAAAAGTGCAAGAGTTCTCGCTCCACCCGCAGCACCTCACCCTGCTCACGTATCTTCTCCTCGATGGACTGCATCTTAGCATTGGCCGTCGCGGTGGCTTCGCTCAGCGATTGGGTGGCCGCCGCTGCCGCCGTTGCCGATTCAGTCCAGGACTCGGCTGAGTTGCCCTTGACTGTCTGGAGCAGAGGTGTCTGTGCAGCCAGTAGTAGGCTTTCGTTCTGGTAAATCACCTCGCCCAGATGCGTGGTAGCCGGCGGCGGAGGCAGCGGTGGCGGTGTGGCATCCGACTGCGTATCGTTCTCCTCTGAGGAGTTGGTGTAGTGCTCGCTGCTCTGGCGCGAGTGGTTCTCCGAAACGCCTGAGTCGCGGCTGTCGCCTGCAGGGTATAACGTGGGAAATGTCGGAATAAGAATAAGAATATGAGGTACTTAAGAAGGTTCAAATCGACTATTGGAATGCCCCTACTACCACTACTGATTCAACTTTAAAACAAACTTGATCTGCGTTTAAAAATAATATATAGTCTCTGAATATATGAACGTACAGATGGAAAGTCAGACAGACGGGCATTGCCAAGTTGAGTCGGCTGATGATGGTGCTCAAAGGGCCAAAGGTGTATAACGTTTAAATTAAATGTTGATGTAAGCGTACATATATCAAAAGGTTTTTATGTCTGACGGAGCCCAAATCAAACTGATTCTATATGGTGGCATCCGTGTGGCAGCTCAACCACCCAATGGGGAAGCATCTGAGCCAAAGCTGTGACAGCTCCATGGGCCACGCACACTAAACGGATTATTTATACTTAACCTCGCGGGGGCAGCTGGGGGCCAACCCCTGACACCCCCCATGCTCCACCTCCACCTCCTATCACCTGCTTCCCCTTCACTATTTGTGATTTGCTCTGTCTTTCGTTTTTATGCCCTGTTGGCTTTTGGTATCGGCTTTCTTCCCCCATTCGACCGCTCAATACTATAGTTAGAGACCATGGTATGGGACTCACCCGTGTCCGAACTGTCGCACAGTCCCGCCTTGATGTATAGCTGCTTCTCTAGTCGACGCTCCTCCTGCAGGAGCTGCGCCATATCCGGCGGCGGGGCCACCGTCAGCTCTAGATAACTCTCCATGTCATCGAGATCGCCGTCGGTCTCGATGCCGAGGAAACTAGAGCGCTTGTTGCGCAGCTCCTTCTTGATCCGCTTTGTGGAGTTCATCCGCTTGATGGGCGGAGATGGCTGGGCGGGCTCCAACAGCTGTCCCTGCAACTGCCGGCGTGTGCCGTTGGATATGGTCTCGTAGGTGTTATCCGAGGACCAGGTGTCGGTGTTATGCCCCAGACTGCTGCCCAAGCCATCCAGCTCATCGACGCGGCCGTCGCGAGCGGGAACTGGTGGCGGACTTTCGGTGGGCGGCGGCGGAGGCTTCTCCTTGGGCGGCTCCATTAGGCCCACGGGTGGTAGCGCCGATCCCTGGCTGATCTCCAGGCCGGAGTAGAAGATCTCGATGTTTTCGTAGACGGGAACGGGTCGCAAATGTTTGGGGGCATCGTAGTAGGGCTCCGTGGCCTTGGGCACTTGATAGTAGGGCTCTGCTTCTCCCGCTGCCGCTGCTGCCGATGATGTTGGTGGCACAATAGTGCCTGCAATGGCTGATGTTGTTGCTGTTGCTGCTGTTGCTGATGTTGCTGCTTTTGCTGCTGGGTTGTTCTCGCTCAGATTGCTGTTGCTGTTGGTTTGATTAGTGTTTTGATTATTCTCGTTATTGTTGCTGTTGCTGGTTTGCTTATTTGGAATGCTTCTCCTGTGACTCCTCCGCGTCGCCGCCTGGGTCTGTGTGGTTATCGTCATCGTTGCTATCTGTTCATTATCTACTTCGTGCATAGATATAGTCGAGCTGACATTCTCATAGATGGGCTCTCGCTCCCCCTGCTTCTGCTCGTCGGTTTTATTTGGCATATCCCCCCCACCCTCGGTATGTGTTCCCCCCTGGTCAGGCTCCGACTTCCGCTCCTGCTCTTGAGCCTGCTCCGGATCCTCCGCCTGCTGCTCCTCCTCGTGTTGCTCCTCCTCCTCCTCCTGCCTCTCTGCCAGTTGCTGCGTCTTGTCCATTGGCCTGTGTGTCGTCTCGCGATCGATTGCCTCGAGCGCCAATTCAAGAGCTTCGTTGATCTGTGGGGGCGGGATGAGGTGGGCGTGGCATGGCGAGCGAGCGAGAAAGCATCGAAAGCATCGTGCGTGACAGAGAGAGAAAGAGAGAAGAACGCGCATGGATCGCATGAATTTCAGTTAGTTTACACAAGAAAAAGGCTGGCTTGCAAATCAAAAGCAAAAATTCAACTAATGATAAACAAAATTAAATTAAACAATATCAATCGAACATTTACTGGGGGAAAGACGAAAACGGAAACGCAAAACAAATTAATTGCTAAAGTGGGACTTGCAGCGGAATATTTTACACAACGAACATAGGTGTACTTTTCATTTAATGCATGGCGAGTAACCATTATCTAGAATTTTCAGGGATTAGTAGTACCTGCAATCATATATGTATGTAATATGTGCAAAAATAATACAGATAAGTTAAGCTAATTCTCCGGTAGTCTCCTGGCAAATATGAAATAAATTGGAATTTCTAAACCATTATTAAAAAAGATTTCATTTATTTTAATGGAATATAGTCTTCCACAGGTTTGCTTGGATACGATTTCATTCGAAATAAGACTGGTACGTTATCTAAATAATAATTATAGACTCGTTAAGGATTCACAACTACCTTATTTGGAAATTTGAATTTAAAACACGAAAATTAGGAGGCGACTGTGATGGACTACCGGTGTTCAAGAAGTTAACTGATTCGGCAGTTGCCAAATTCGGGTGTTTTAATAATAACCACTAGCCTCGCGAGGAAACCCCATTGATAAAGCACCTCACTAAATAAATAGCTACGCAAAATGTTATCAGCTGTTTCCGGTTATCAAAAAAGTCTGAAGAGATTCCAAGAAACCCTCATATAAATTCCAGGGGAAGCACTTCAGAAAATAGGTATAGAAATCAGGCAAGAAATTGCTGCTCACCACTGCTTTACGATCGAAAGAACGTAGTGAACTGGAGCGCTGCAATCGATTCGCTTTATATCTCTAGATAGCAAGGGTCCGTCCGTCCGTGGAGCCGCCCGTTGCGAATTATTTGCACGATTATATTAGTATTATTATTGGGCACTATAAAGATAACCCGCGTCGGTCTTTTAGGGGTATATAGACCGGTATATACGAACGATACGGATGGATACGAACCAACCTGGCCCACTGAGGGCTTAGAGCAGACTGAAAACGTAGGCGGTGCAGCGCGGAATCGATCCAAGCGATTTGTTTAGATAAAGAAACGGAGGAATGAATATATATGGGGCGGCAAAACTGCAGAGACAGCACTCCAGGGTCTGCAGATGGGGGTTGATGGACACGCGACGCCAAGCCCCCAAAGTATGCAGCGCGGCGCTGAGTGTGAACCCAAGAAACCCCACTAGGCGGATGGATGACTTTTGGCATTTTAAATAGGTGCTAAGTGGGTAAAACTCGGCTACAACATGCAAAGCAACTTAGAACGTAAACACAAACAAGGAGTACGGGCTACGAATCAACCAAAAACAGTAAGGAAACAAAGCAAACAAGAAGGAATTGAGCGAACAGGAACACAAAAGGCACACAGGTCAGGGGATTGAGAGATAGAGAGAGCCGCTTACCTCGGAAATTGTATACTTGCAACAACTTTTGCTGGCAGTAAGCGTGTAAACTATGCAACTGCATTAATTAATAGATAAATCATATTTTACATTATTTAGCCAGCAAACGAGAGCGCAAGGCATGGAAGAGAGACATACGAGTAATGACAGTGGATGAATCAGATCAGATAGCACTATGGTTATGGTAGAAATAAAGTCTTAACTAAGTAGCCTCAACCTCAGGCAATGGGTTTTGGGGATTCCAGGAGGGAAAGATGGCCGGGGATTGATTATTTCGACATGGGGAGATCGATCGGTCCTTGGTTTCGTCCTTTGGGTGACCCTTCTTCTAGCCGAGTAACCAAAATATTATCTACAGGCTCTTCGCAACCTAATGGTACGATATGATGGCTAGCCAGCTAGATCGTACGAGTACGTATGATTATTTTTACATTAAATTTCTAGTAGTAATTTTCTACATGTAGAAGAGGTTTTTGTATGTAGACCGCGATTCTACAACGCCCGTCAAGCAGTGCAAGCGTTTGCGTCTCGGATAAGCGTAAATTTACACAAGCAGTTTGTAGAAAAGTGTGCTTCTCCTTTTTCTCGTTTTTTGAAATTGCAGCTCCAGTTTGGTTTCGATTTTAGTTTAGGTTTATTCATAAAATAGCACAACAATTATATCTCATTTGTATTTATATAATATTGTTTCCTCGTTTATATATTATTTGGTATGCTTTTGAGGTTTTTAATTAACTTTTTTGTGTATTAGCGCGAATCAGTTTCGATCATCGTGTGTTTTTAGTTATTGTGTGTATGTTTGTGTATAAGTATATAACCATAAAACATATGCTTGACATTTCTCTTTACATAAAATCAAATTTGGTTTTATACATTTAAATCGGGTTTAGTATAGATATAATAATATTAGGATAAAGAAAAACTGTAGCTTACGTAGCTTGAGCCCATAACAAAATGTCGAACATAAATCGAATAATAAGAAGTAGATTGGAAAATAAAACAAAAACCAGGGTTAAATAAATATTCTTGTGTAGAAAATAAATTCGATGAACGTATCATTCGTTGTTTTCGGTTGCAAAATGTTCAAGTTCGGTTGAATTTTGTGTCTAATTGCATATCCACCGAATGCTTCACTCTAGAGAGCCATTGGGTCATGGGGTGCAGTCGGTGCAGTTAGTTCAGCGGAGAGATCAAATGACACTCCGAGAGAGCAGCCACAGCTCTGCCTTTCAGATTTTTTAGATCCTGCGAGGCTTCCTTTTTCCAATGCGTCTACTTGGTAAGTGCGGCAGCACCTGCTGCCTCCAGCTTCATGATCTCGTCGTCCAGCAAGTCGCTGATCTCCTGGGTCAGCGCCTGCTCCGTGGTGTTTTCCAGGATCTCGTCCGTGGTGATCTTCTTGCGGATTTCAATATTAACAGGCGCCGGAGTCTTGGGTAGGGGCGGCGGTGCCGGCTCATCCTCCTCCTCGCTGGCCACGTAGAACTTGGAGTTGTCCACCCGGACGAATTCGTCGGCATTGACCACATCCACGCCGCTCTTGGTGCTGGTGAGCACCACCTTCTTCTCGAGGGTTTCGTTCAGCGTAGGATGCGGCTGCGGCTCCTCGTGGTGTCCAAAGTTCCTGCGCAGGAAGTCGAATATGTTTTTCGTCTTCTTTTCCTTGACAGGTGGAGCAGGCGAGCTCGGGTTCTCACGCAGTGGCTTAGGCGAGGTGGGCGGGGATATCTCCTTCACCTTGATCTCTGTCTCCACCACATGGGTGCGCGCTATCAGCGGCTGCTCCAAGGCTTCCGCAGGCGAAGGCGTTGCGATTGGAGCATAGCCCGCTCGGCTGATCGAGTCGGTTCCGGAGGCTGAGATGCAGCAGGGCTTGGGTATGGGTATCTTGGATCTGCGACCCAGTAGAGGGGTCGAGGGCTTCGACTCGGCCGCCTCCGGTAGCGAAGTCTTCATCATTTGGCTGCTGGCCAAGCGCTCCTCTGCTATAATTTGCTCGCAAGTGTCCATCAAGGCCTTGGAGTGGGCGGCCCTAGCACTACCGATCGGAGAGCTGGGCCTGTTTGTGATCACGGAATTCTTGCTGGATCTATCACACCGCTTCACCTCCTCCTCGCTGATGTCCTGGAAGCCAGTAGCCGGCACTGGGGACTTCTTCACATCGATGCTGTCACACACGGGCTCGTGAGCCGGCGCCAGACAGTCAAGTAATCCGGCGCACAAGGCAATGTCCTCCTGGCTAGGCTCCTCTTCCAGCTGCTGCCGCTCTTCCCTGACCGCCTGGGACTCCTTCTTCCCGTCGCACTTCCTTACCAGGTCTTCGGTGACATTCTGGTAACCCGTGCTGGGAAGCGGTGATTTGGTCACATCGATTCTATCACAGGGCGTCTCCTTAACAGCCAACTGCTCCAGTCTCTTAAGATCCTCTTCTGCCATCTGGAGATCCTTGGGGGCCTCTCTGTCCAGGAATTGCTGACACAGGGCAATCTCCACGGAGGGCGAAGTGGGGCGCGACGAAGCCAACTTGAACAGACTGGACTCGTTCGGAGAACAGGCCTTCAGGGCTGGCATTTCACAGGGTGAGGATGTGTGCAGGTAAAGTGAATCGTTGGGTGCGAGGGGATCCAACTGTCTGGTGGCCTGAGGCGGATTCGCCTTCTTCGGAGGGGTGTGCACTATCGCCTTGGTCTGACACACCACTGGAGCATAGTCCCCGGAGCTGCGATCCACCACGTCCACCGAGGGCAGATCTATCTGAGCCCGCTTCAGGGGCTTCGGCGAAGCCGGTGGTGTGATCTGGGGAATGCGGCTCCTGGGCAAAGGCTTGGGCGACATGATGGGCGAGGTAATCGGAGTGGAATCACCCTGGCTGAAGCAGTTGGACAGGGCCTTCACCGTGTTCGGTTTCGGCAGTTCATCGGGATGAACGATGGTCATGGGGGGCGCACACATCACCACCTCTGGCGGGGGAATTGCCACCTCCCTGGCAGCTGGCTGCTCAATCCTCACCGATCTCTTGGGCGGAGCTGGTGGCGTTGGTGGCTTCTCTAGCTGCCTTGAGTTAAATATCTCCACGCGACCATTGATGCTGAATTGCTGAGGCGTGGACCCGGAGCCCGTGGGCGAACTAACAGGGTTTATCTGAGCAGCCCTGGGACTCGTGGCCAATCTCACCGACTTCGGAGACATGGGCGGCTTGCCCAGGGGACGCGGTATTTGGGTGGGGATCGGGCTCGAGGGTGCTGGTATTGATTGTGGCTGTGGTTGTGGTATGGATATAGGTGGTGAAGGTGCCGGGGGATTGATGGGCAGGGTCGGTGGCTGCTTGGTAAAGTCAAAGATCTGGGTGAACTGGCCGGGCGACGTGACCGGCTCCCCGACCTCTTTCAGATCGTCGTCGTTTTGAAAGGTTTCCTTGAACATTTTAAGCAAGTTGCGATGGTGGACCATTTCATTGGAGGGCTTTCTACGCAAGTTACAATTGGGACTCGGATTGGGATTGGGAGCGGGAGTGGGATTGGGGCCAGATTTGGACACCGACACCGCTGAAGCAGCTACTACATCATCACAAGGACTTATCTTAGCGGATTCGAATAAATTGTTAGTAGAACTTACACTAAATTCCATGTCCCGCAATGGAGGAGCTGCCGCCTGATTGGCCGCTTGAATTGGAGCTGGAGCTGTTGACGACGATGACGTTGATGCTGACGAGGTATGGATCGAGGGTCGAGCCGGCGACGGGGGCAATGGCGATGGATTCAGATCGGTCAGCTCGTCAAACTCCGCCTCGATCTGGTTGACCGCATTGGCAGCCTCCTCCAACTGACGCTCCTCGAGGGCCAAGGCGGCGATAGCTGCGTTAAGTTGCTGCTGCTGTTGCTGCAGCTCCTCACTGGTGTCCTCCTGGATGCCGCTGTCGTCATTGGCGGATGCCGCCGGTGGCTCTTCTATGATCAGAGCTGGCGGAGCTGCCGTCGGTGGAGAGGCCACAGTTGTCTGGTGCTGGGCGGGACGCTGCTCCTTCTTCTGCTGCTGTTGCTGCTGCTGCTGCTGACGCATGCGTTCCTCCTCTCCTCTCATGATCTCCAGCTGGCGGGCATCGATGAGGGCCACCAGAGGCGGCTTCTTTTGCTCCTCTTTGGTAACGGACTGCTGCAAGCTGTTCAAGCGCTGCTTGAGCGGCGGCACCGGCACATCTACACTCTTGCTGGAATTAAAGGCGTTGCGCTGCTGCTCGAGACTCTGCATGCGATCCCGAATGCTGGAGATGTCGCCCGAGAGACGTTTTACCTCCGGCTTAAAGCCAGCCGGGGCTCCGCCGTTGCCATTCGTCAGGCGATCCCGCAGCACCACTTTCGGAGCAGCGGACGTACCTCCGTGGGAGCCGCTCGATTTAGCCTGCTCGAAGATTTCCTTGCGCTTCGAGATGTCCACCTTAGGTACATCCACTTTCTGTTTCTCGACGCCCTCCTGCGTGTCGCTGGGCGACGTCACCTCGAAGCCGCTTAGACGGTCCTCGATCTTCGAGCCGCGCCGAGTGGGATATGCGATTGGTTCGCCGTTCACCTTGCCGTTGGCATTGGCATTACCATTGCTGCTGGCTCTCTGGACCCGCTGTTTGTAGTCCTGGATCGCTCCCTCGTAGGTATATTCACACGGGTCTGGAGAGCTGGCTGGAGCCGTGCTGGAGGATGTGTCGTATCCCGGTGAGGAGATGTACTCCCTACCCGCTACCTTGGAGGCATTCGATGTGCTCGCCTGGCCAACGGCCACTCCGTTGCCGTGGTTGCCATTACTGCCGTTGCGGTTGATGTGATTTTGCTGCTCGTCCACGTGGCGGGACGCTGCTCCCGCAGCCCCAGAACCCGCTGCGCCAATGGCCTTGTCCAGCTCGGCGGCATTGTCACTCTGCGTAAGGAACCAAGATGGAGATTAGATCGCAAAATTATGGTGTGATTAATGAAGGGAGTGTTTAACGAAACATGTTCTAGTATCTGTCATACCGAAACTAATAATATGTATTGATTNGAACTCAAGAGATTTTTTAGAATGATATTTTTTAAGTCTTGACTAACCCAGACATTTTGTTTTAACCATTTACAACCTTGTCTGCCGCCGTTTTTCTCACAATTGGTCACAACGATTTGGCCTTTCTCAAGCTTTGTCTGGGAGGCAGACTTTCATTTTCCCTCAGTAAATTTCCCTTTCTAGACTGAGATTCTTGACGATCTCTTGACACCGAAACCCATTCCTGGGGGTCCCGTGATGCCGTGAACTAACATAAATTTTCCACATTTTACGGCACTACATTTTACGGCCTGGCGACAAGCGCGTCTAATTGCTCAATCCGAAGCTCAATCTTTTGCTCAATTTCAATTTCAATCCCAATCTCCGTTGCCTCGTCGCTTTTTGTTTATTATTTATGACTATGATTTTATTGTGGCGGCGCTGGTGCGCGCATTCGATTAATAAACCATTTGTGTTTATTAGCCCGCGTCGCATCGCTTTGCTGGCAGCCAACACTTTCCAACGAGGCTTTATTGCATTGGTCAATTGAAAGCATCGGCTGATGCTTTGGATTTAGCGGCGAAACGACGGTAAATTAGATTTAATTGTTAATTTGTTGTAATTGCTTATAAACGTCGCGACAAGCGCTCACAGTAGACGGAAAAAAGATTAAACAAAATGGCCAAGAAATGGACTGAGAGTAGAAATTGAGCTAATGATCATGGGTGTTACATTGACCCTCATTCCGCGGGTCTTTGATCGTACTCACCATAACACTATTATTGTCGTAATCCTCGGACAGACTGCTCTTGCCGCTGGCGCTACTCGTCCCGATCCCCAGGTCGCTCAGATCATTCGTTTCATCCTCGTTGTAGACGGCCAGGGAGGCTAGCTTGGCACGGCCTCGAGGTCCGCCCCTTTCGGCCCTGTTGAAGGATGTGCACTGGGTTAGTTAAATGGTTTAAAAACATATTTGCTTAACAGAAGAGTCACAGGAAATCATTGCCCATTGGGAATTTGCTTTTAAGAAACGGATCTTGTTTTGATTCGAATTTAGCGGCAAAGGTTTCAGTCACTCCCCTCACTTTAAGGGTATCTTTTTCTGCACTTGGACTAAGTTTGGGATTGTACTTGCCTCTCTTCCATCATTTCGGTGAATGTCTTCGATTTCCGTCGCATTCGATCATGCTCCTCCAGCTCGAGCTTCTTCGTCTCCACCACACGATCGATGATGTGCTCGACACGTTTTCGCCTTGACGATTTCCAATTGTCAAGGTTCTGTTTTTGTGAGTTCGCCGGTTATTATTTATTGTTTGTTGTTTGTCACCGGTTCGTTCGGTCCGCATTGTGGGTCGTGTTTTGTTTTGGGGCAGAAAAAGGTAGCGAAAGTTAGTATAGAAAATATCGAATGGGCAGACGTGTAAGGGCAAAAATTGTCGCTGTATTATTCGCATTGTGGAAGTGGAGAGCAAAAGTTTCTTTTGATGGCAATTAAAAAGTTTTGACGCGACGCGGCCGCGGAACTACGTGACAAAGGTGAAATGCTTCCGAGGCGCGTGAACTTCGCTCGGTTTCGACTGCCACGACTGCTCGACTTCCATCAAGAATTTCGGACTACGTTTTGCATGACTCAGAGAGATGTGCGATTGTTCAGATTGGAACGGTAGATTTTACTATAATCTATGGTGGGTGAAATCTTCAGATAATTTCATTAATAAGCCCGACCGACTCCATATCTGGTGGGTAATTTTTAATGACTCAAGTCTGAGCTGATTAATAAATAATATCGGTGTTCTTTTATTTCCTCGTTTGCTTAACAGTTGTAAGAGCTTCCGGTAGCCAGCTTCGTTTGTTTTATCGATCTGCAGTTCTAAATAAAAATGTCTTCCTACCCGTTCGGTGATTAAAAATCTTTCGCAGTGGCGGACAAAACAGAAGAAAGCCATTTACACATTTTAAGACCATGAAACCGACATTTTTGACTTCCTTTCCCATCAAAGAGACTCGCAGTCACCCAGTTCGAAAACGCTCTACGCATTTTAAGAGGCTTTTTGTTCGACATTTGGTTTTCGATTTGTTTTTGGCACAAAAGTTATGTCTGGGAACATATGAAATTGCGATAGACATTGGTCGACCAAATAGCCCAAAACCACTTTGAATGCAACGACTGCATCGCAATTGCTGATTAGGTAATGAGTTGGGAGGTACAGTCACGTCAAAAGGCAGCATTTCGCCGGGGTTATGGCAGCGGCAAATTTGCATCTAACACACAGCACACACAAATAGAAGCGGGAAAAAACTATCAACAAAATGTAATAGTTGTGATTATGCAATGCAATATCTTTTTTGTCCGCTAACGGAGCGACGTGCAGTGGAAACTGGAGCGGCTACAACGAGCCGTGTGCCATGTGCCATGCCCAAGTGGTTTTGCTTTGGTTTTGGCCGCGGCGATAACTTTTCAGAGGACAGTGAAAACAAACAGGAAAGGAAGGCGGCCAGCGTGATGGTCGGAGATTGCAATACCCTCTTATGTTCAACTATTCTCAATTATAAAGGAGGAGGTTCTGATCTGTTACCTAAACAAAATTTTAGCTCTTAGTAGCATATACATGCTCCTCACAACTTACATGACTTTTAAAACTCAGGCTTTGATCTAGACATTTGGTACCATTCACTTTTCTAAGGTCTTTATAAAATTATGTGATTTCTTGTATTTCAAGTGTGCTAAATAAGTTAATTATTGTGTAAGACAATCTGAGAAGTACAAAAATAAATTCTACACATCGCCCGAGGCAAGCACCGCGCGCAAGAAAGTACAAAAGAACAAAACCGATGCGAAGGACTTTTCTTGAAAACCCAGCATAGCTCAAGGCGTTGAATATTTCGTCGACTCTGCTATATATAAAAGGAATCTGAACTACATATAAAGGTAATGGACTTCATATAGGGTATACAAATACGACGTCTAACCATTTAGAAATTTGTCACGATTTCGTCATAGAGTGGGAGTTTCTCTCCCGGCTCGGTGTGATGATATATGATCCGGACTTACGTTCTGCCACTCCTCGGGCTCCTCCTTCTTCACCTCCTTCAACTTCTTGACCTCCTCGGCCTTCTTCAGCTGCTCCTGAGCTGTCTGGTATAGGTTGCAGGGCTTGATCTGGACGAACTGCATCGGATTCTTCGAAGGGGCTGGCGGCGTGGGACGCGTCACTCGCGCCTTGGCCACGTACGATGTGGGATCTGGCGAGGTTGCGGACTGCAATTAACGATAAATGCAATAAAATTTGTAATTAGCATGAATTGCTTTCAATTGCTCGGAGTTGCCTGGACCGAGGCAGGGGGGGGGTCAAGATCGAGACCGAGAGTCAAATGCAAATGTCAGCAGTCCGATGTCCAGGGTGTGGAGTCATTGTTATTGCTTCCATATTTACCAAGTGTGTGGGCAGCCTGTGCCTATATGTGCTCTTAAATCCTATTAAGTATTTTGCTTATTAAGCTGGCAGGCGAACTGCTGCTGCTGCCGCTGCTGTTGTTGCCTTGAACTGCCTTTAATTGCATAAAATATTCAGCGGCGACTTATATGGCCATTCTGATTGGCTAAATACTCCAGCCAAGCCAAGGAAAACCTTGGGTCCTTAAGTGATTTGTTTTGGCGAAATATTTACAGCATTCGAAAGCTCTGGCGATGAGTCAGATTTATTTACGAGAAGTTCACAAAAATGCCCCAATGTTCAACTTTTTACGCCATGTGTTTGATTTACTGCGCTGTAAACTGGAACCCCCGGCTTTTGAGTTTTCTGGAACTTAGAATAGGTTTAAGTGTTTATTCCTCTCTCTTTCCCAAACACTCTGAACAGCCTACGTGGTGCTTTCAAAATTTTATGTTCTTTTTCTGTTCTTTTACTTTCTGCTTTCATCTATTATGCGCTTTTACTTTTTAACTGTTGGCTTCAAAGGTTTCCAGTCGTACTTCAAGTGCTTTTGACCCACCAACCCACCCACATATGTACATATGCATGTACCTATAACTCAGTATGGCAAAAGTCAAGCGAGGCTTGGCCACCCATCCATAGCTCATTGTCCGCCAATACTTCCGTCGACAAAAACCGTTCGGAAGCCAGAACTCTGATGTGGAAGCCCAAGTCCTAAGAGTTACTTATTAAAGAGTCTTTGCATCTGTTGTATGTATCTGAATGTTGTTATTTTGTAAAAATATATGGTTTGTTTAGAGATATTATTTGCCTAAGCCAATTCTCAGATTGTACGATTGGGCTTTAACTCACCGATTTTTTGCCGCAACCATTTGTGTCGCCACCATTTGCGGACGTGGCCGAGGTGGACATGAGGTCTTCGCTGCCCTTCAGCATGATATCCTGTTCGGTGGCCTCCATTCCGGTGTCGAGTGTTCCTGCAACCTGTCTTTAGGCAACTGTCGCCTGGCGCTGTAACTCTGCTTTCCGTTTGGGTTTCTTGTGTGCTTCGGACTAAGATGAGGTGAGAGATGAGCTCTGCTCACATGGCAGCGGTCTCCTACGCGGGTTCTTCGGCCCCTGGTCACTGGCTCCGCATGAATCCGTGCTCGAGAATTGGTTCCGACTCAGAGGCGATGCGCCACCACCCACGCACGTCGGGCGGAGGCCACGGAGGTGTCCGATTTCATTAGCTGCAAGATAAGAGAAACACCTTATTGAGAACCTCGGATGCATATTATTCAAGAGCTCTTGGAACTTTAGTGCCGGATTCGCCCAGCAGACGTTAGACCCGACCCCTTCCCGCAGAGCGGCGGGCAGGTGTCGGCGTTTAGCTGAGCCAGTTTCTGGCATGGCAGATCCGTGAAGGATCTGAGGAAAAGTCTCTGGCATTTCCTCAACTGGCAGCTGAACAATGCTCGAAAAGTACAGCGTGGAGTTCAATTAACATTCATCAAAGTGCATCCATAAGATGCTTTATCTAATTGTGCAACTTGTGTCTGAGTGGATGAGGCTCTGGCTATGGTTGTGTCGAGCTCCAGCTCTGGCTGCCGCATCCACTTGCCTGGGACCCACACGCTGGTATGCGGGTCAATCTTATAAACTTCTGCCACAGTCATCATCGTCATCGTGCACATCTTACGTCCCCATCCATCCACATAGTCATCCGCATCGTTCGTCATCCATCTGTCTGCCTACGACTCTTCCCATTCCGTGTGTTTTCCTATTTTCCTGCCCTCCATTCACTCCATGTGACCCGGTATTTTTTGATCGTTTTGCTACGCTTTTCATTCCCTCCTACTAATTAATAACTATTAAGTATTCCGCCGTGCTTCCCCATCTTGTAATCGAGCTTGTTTATTAGTTTTTGTGAATCCATCGCCGCATGCCTCTTCAAGTCTTCCCTGGAAAGTGGGTTCAAAAGGTTGCGGGAAACGCGGGCTACTGCCGTCGGGAGGAGGAGTGGTCGGGCCTGTATCTGTCGTAATTATGAGGTTAATATGACAGCTGATAGGTATAAGGTATGCCCATGGCTTCCTGTATTATGGAAAGCTAACAGCAAGTCAAAACTGAAGCTGATCATTAGGAAAGAGTTCTCCGGAGTCTCGATATTCAGCCATTAATGCGAAGGTAAAGACTGGGACATCAATATAACTTATCTGCAGATGGAGCAAAGAGTGGTCGCTTGAGTATACTAAATAGAAAAATGCAGGTAATACTTAGTTTAAGGATAACTCTGTTGATAATCCTGTTAAGCTGGAATGTCATCAATTTGAATAACATGCAGTCGCAGGACTCTTGACTCGAATTGCTCCAAAGATCATGATTACATTTTTAGATCGCTCTTTCGCACACTCGCATCTCAAATTTGATCAGCACAAATGCCAGCGTTTTTCAACACTCCCGTCGTGTGAGTGAAGAAGACAGGCACTTGAGATGGAAGACTCGTCTGAGCAGGAAACTCAAGATGGCACGAGGCTAATCAACATGAGCTCTGATCTCTGATGTTCAACACTCGCTGTTGTTTTTGATATTGCAGATTTGCTA
>VNJS01007354.1:0-28078 GCA_008042575.1 Drosophila watanabei
TATTTGACCTTAAGGGCCTGTGCAAAGCCCAAAACGCTTTTTAATATTTGCCATTGACAGGAGTTGCTCCTTCAGCTCGTGTGTCTAATAGGTTCAAACTATATTAAGTCTTCTTGTAACAAGTTTCCTTGATAGTTTAAAGTCTGATTTATTAAAGATTTTAATTATAAATTCAAGAGCAGACCTGAAAGGACCAGATTTTCTCTTTCGAACTATAGGCCTCTTCAAGCTCAAAGCCGTTTTTTGAGGGCATTGGTTTCGAATCTTCTGTTAAGTCAAATATAAATGACATTTATTGACTAACGCTATTGCATTGAATTAAATTTTTCAAAAACAATCCACGAGTTTAGCTATTTAAGCTAGTTTTTTTCCCGGTTTATTTAATTTAGAAATAATACTACTTTCTATCACAGTGCAAGTTTTTTTGCACCCCAATCAAGCTTAAATGTAGTAAAAATGTCATAAATTAAATAACAAATTACAAAAAATTAGCAAAGAGTGGGAAAAAATGAGTTCTTTACTTAAAAAATTAAGATTTTACCAAAGTGTGCCAATTATATGACCACCCAAAAACGTCGATTCTTGAACAAAATCGAAAATTTAAGGAAAACCGAAAAATATAATGGGACAATTAATAGCACATTCTATAGTTTATAAGTCCAGTATTAAGTTACAGTAAAAGTTTTTCTTTTAAGTGGTTAACATTTCGGAAAATAAATGAAGAAAAATGAAATTTTTTTTTGTGCCAATTATATGACCATAGCTGTAGCTGCCATACAAACAATCCGTAACTTTGTAGATAAAAAATTCTAACTTTACGGTTTTTCTACATACATATCTTGATCAACTTTCGGTTATAAGCTTTATACTTTCTTTCAGATATTTGGATTTAATTTTTTTTTAAATCAGACTACTATATCATATAGTTGGCATAGGAACGGTTGGGAAATTTTGAGAAAAAATTATAGCTTTGTCAGTTTTCAACATTATTTCTTCTTCTTTTAGATAAAAGCATTCTGTATTATTTCAGAATTTTCTTGTAAATTTAATAGGAATCGGACGACTATATCATATAGCTGCCATACAAACGATCAGTAAATGTGAAGAAAATTTGCATTTCACTTTACATGTAGTATTGTAAAAAAAATTAAAGAAAATGTAAAACTAAAATTTTTATAAATATGAATGTAGTTTTTTGTGTTGAAACATTATTCGTCGGTGCATACGTATGTCGCACAGTGGGCCATGGGTAGTGGGTTCGCTGGGAAATATTGTTTGTGGTCACCCAACAGGTGCAGAACTCTACGGAAGCTCTTTTGTCAAGGAAACCCAGAACTCTGGTGAGAAGTAAAATTGTTTTGCTTAAATTTATCATGAGCATTGAGGTGTAATTTGGGCTCCTAAGAATTTCTTGTTCTTGTCCCACTCTCCGTCGCGGTCGAAACCGTACGAGAGGTTTGAGAGGCACTGAGTAAGACAAGTGAAAGAGAATGCAAATTTCAAGTTCAAGGGCAAGTGTTGAAATAGTGGACTTGGAACGTTGATTTGCTCGGCTGTAAAAGTTTGATGGCTACTGAGAAGATAATGAAATACAGTTAAAATTTCAAGTTCGAGGCCAATTGCCCAACTAATGACTTTTATTTTTCTTTGCGATTAATTTTTCCGGCCGCATACTTATTAATTACCATATTTATATTTTTTTACCTATTCATTAAAAGAAATTTGATTTAGCATTTGTAGAATACATTTTATAATGTTAGAATATTTCTGTATGCCTATGGCTAGGAAAACTCATTCGTAATTATATCCGTTAGTAACAAAAAGGGGTCGTCTGAAATATTATTCTATGTAGTGATGCAAAAACATCGATAGTGAGTACATCAATGTTTTCAGCATCGATGTTTGAGAACATCGATTCATCGCTGAAAACATCGGGGCGTTTTTTTTTTTTAATTTTTAAAGTTTCAAAAAATTGCCTTAAATAATTAATAACTAATTGTTTTAACCTTATATATTTATTTATTAATACATTTGGAGATCATAACCTAAACGGCCTTGCTTAACGCTCTTTCCGATTCCGTCGAGGGGGCCGGAATGCATACAAATTTTAAGGCGCACTGAACAAGCGAGCTAAATTGGACTTCATTTACCTAAAAAAACAGAGGTTTTAAAAAATAAATATTAATAATACACAAAAATGTACCTTCTATTCCTGCAGCGGATCCGTTTTTTTGAGAACTATTTGGTTGCTCGAAATACTGGCGGAGTTCGATTATGGCATCAGATCTGTTTGTTTTATCTTTTTTCTTTATTTTTTCGGCAACAAATCCATATAAATCCGAAGAGATTTTCATATCGGCGGGCGGTTCCTCATTGGGACAGACATTTTGCACGTCTTTAAAACAAAGACATTTCATTTTCCACTGCTGCTACTGCTTGTTCCGCATATATTGGATTGTAGAATCCTTTCTTCTTGAACCTTGGGTCGAGAATGGTTGTTATTCTAGGAACGATTTTACCTTCATACGGGTATAGTCTGCTCTTCAATTGACTTATTAAAAACAAACACGTCTTAACACCTAATGTCACTTGTGGCTTAATCGTATCCATTTTAATAATAAGGCCCAGCACTGTGACCGTTTTTGCAGCTGATGTGTTAATAGTTGCCGTTTCAAATGGCTCTAAAATCATACATGTATCTTCAATGATAGAGAATTGTTCCTCTGTTAAGGGGATTGGTGCCTTCAAGGTTTTGAGCAGAACTTCGCAAACTGCTTCTCGCAAAACCAAAATTCGCTTTAGCATATAGAATGCACTATTCCAACGAGTTGGCACTTCCTGTATAAGATTTAATGGCTTTTGAACGCCTTGGGCAGATCGAATCTTGGCATAAGCATATCGCTTTGCTTTTAAAGTAAGTGACAATGCTTTTAACGCACTTCAAAGCGTCTTGCACATCCTTTAAGACTAAACAGATTTGAACAATTAAATTTAATGAATTAGCAAAACAGCCCTGGTGCTTCTGCAAATTATCACAGGTCTTTTTCATCGATTCTGCATTGTCAGTAACAATAGTTACCACTTTATTAAAAATAAAAAATTCCAGACATATTGCTATATTCGTTTTCGCTGCTAGTGGCACGTCAACGTAAGGTAACTGGCGTTTGCACCTGACTTCCAGCAATCAGTTGTTAGCGAGCAATATTTGATCGTACTCAGCTTAACTTTCAATTTTGACAATATTTCTTCATAAATATTTTTTCTCAGCGCATTTTGCAAAGTCGTACGACTAGGCAACACGTATCTAATATCAAGTAGTCTTACAAAATTCTTTAATCCTTTATCGTCAACGATACTGAAGGGTTGTATGTCGACCGACACCATTTTTGCCAAACATTTATCCAACTCTAACTTTCTGGTAGAAGTTGGATCGTTATTGATTTCGAAACGATTGGCGTGCAATTTTCTGCACCTGCTGCTGATATTTGCATTGGATGGAAGCGCCTTAAATGATCCGAAAGGATCGTGGTGTTGCCGGAAGTGTTATACTTCCTTCCGAAAAACCGGCATTTGGCGAACATTTTGTTTTTGCACCTCTCAAAAGATTACCATACATCTGATCCGGGTTTTTTGCGTTTTTTGTTACCTGGAGGCCGAAAGTCACATTCCGATTTCACATTTTCGAACTTATGGGACGACCAAGTAGTAGAAGTAGCAGCAGGGGGCGAAGAAGGAGAAGACGATGAAGCAGCAAATGGAGAAGGAGAAGATGAGGAAGCAACGTCGCAACACAATTTAATGGTCAAATTATTTAGTAACAACGTGTGCAACTCTTATGTACTTACTTGTTTTGTGCAGAAGCTTGTCCATATTGCGAGAGAACCCACCCAATCGTGTTTAACTGTAAAAAACTGTAAGAATACTTACTAAATTTAAGAAAATTGGAAAATTTACCAAATATACGTACGTTTATTTCGGGTGTCTCTTTGTTAGTCAAAACATCAATGTTGGAAGAAAACATCACATGTAGTGCTGATATTCCCTTTGTGTAGGCATCGTGTTTAGTGAACAGTAGTCTCTCCACATCGTTCCTGATATATGTGTCCAACATTTTTTTGTTTAGCGTCTAGTGACCTGTAATCCTTGGGGCTCACATGGTTGCACTTTCCTGATTTAGGGAGGAAGACAATCAGAGATGTCCTTCATTGCATAAGAAAGCGGTGTATATTGCTTAGAGCCATATAGTAATCACTTCTTTGGTCATCTATAGCATGACTGAAAATATTCCATCTAGTCCTGGTGCTTTAATTAATAGTAAAGGAGTCTATAGCCCAAGGATTCTTCTAGAGGATATTAGATCTGTTGGGAGATGCTCATTTACAATTGCTAGGTCCTGGTGATTTTAGGTATCGGAGACCTCAGTGCCTTCTGGGAAGTGAGCTTACATTATTGCTGTAGGGTCTCTTCGCTGTCCTTACTCCACTGTCCATTATCGTGTTTGAGCTGATTCTGTATGGTTGGCTTCTTCAATAGCAGCTTACGGAGTCTAGCCGTTTTAGGGGCAGTCTCTACATTGGAGCACAAGTTTCTCCACGAGTTTCTTTTCGCCCTTCGTATTTCCTTCAGGATTCAGGATATTATATTCCTTGTTAATTATAACGTCAGCTTGGCCATTCTGAAAGATTCCCTGGGTTTATTGCGTCAAAATGAAAGGTCACTGTTCCACCACAGTCTCTTGGTCTTCTTCCTCGTTTCTGATATCGGGCATAATACGTAATGCGATTCTAGAAGTCTCTTGAAGACGGTCTCTCGGGACTTTCTGAAGTCTTCCGCGAATTCGACTGTGCCCAAAGAGCCGCCAGCCTTGTCATTAACTTTAACTTTCTCCAGTTAATACTCCGGGGGCTGGTAAAGTTGGTTAGTTTTGGTTTTTAGTTTTCAAATTCGTATTGGAACTCTCTTAAGGACTTCCCATTCTGATATCATACTACCTTATTCCCTTACGAGTTTTAGATCTAGAACGTTTGGAGAGGTGGGACCTACGAAGGAATGCTCCTCCTCAACGTTTGCTATATAGAGGTAAGTAGAAAGTATTACCTAAGAGTGTCTCAACTGTTTCGTAAATGTCGGGGCTCCCCTACACTCAGTGGTGTGCTTTGGAGTCTGCCTCTACGAGCAGTTGCTGGCTTTTACAAAGCTGCTCCGGTTGGGCCGACCTGACGTGTGCCATGTAGCAGGAAGCTGCCAAAAGGCTCTTTTTTTTCTCTCTCTAGCATCACAACTGGCAGGTTAACGTGTAGACACTTCCATAGGATTACGGCGGTTTTGTTCCTTATCGATGGTGAATAGAGCAAATTATATTTTTTGGACTTAGATCGGCGATGAAATTTATTTAATTATTTCGTCAACTTTAAATCCCTAACTGGCTTCTTAACTATAGCTTAACTAACATTAATTGAGGATAAATATTGATAAAAAACTCTCTCCTAATTAAATCCCTTGGAGAGCTTGGGTCCAATCGCATTAAAGTATACTAAGGCCCTAAAATGGGTTCATTTAAGGCATAATTTTTTCTGCAAATAGGCGGAAAAATGGCTCGATTATTAAAGTATATTAAGGCCCGCCTCGGGCCCCGCACATGGGCAGGCTATGGGGGGCAGGTGTCAAAACTGCCAAGCACCTACTCCTACGAGCGGTGGGCAGCGCGCTCCTCAACGCGGAAGAGCTGGGAACAGTCTTCGTCGGGATCGAAGCAGTCATGAACTCGCCGCCTGTCGGAGCGATGAGCCAGGACCCAAGCGACGGAGAGGCGCTAACTCCCGGGCACCTGCTGACAGGCGGGCCGTTCCTCGCAGCACCAGCACTCCGGACCCCGGACTAGGCGGGTCTCAGTTGCTTGCGGTGATGGCGGCTTGTCTCGTCAGTCAGGCAAATGTTCTGGCGGCTATGGTCCCGGGAGTATGTCCTGGGACTACAAAATCTGGGCAAGTGGCACCACCAGGAGGAAAACGTCAAGGAGGGACAGCTCGTCGTCGTCGCAGAAGACAACCTTCCGCCTCAACAGTGGCTCCTGGGAAGGATCGTGACGACCCACGCAGGAGAGGACGGCATGATCAGATCGAGCGCACGTCTTTTCGTTTTCGTCCTGCCAAATATAAAATAATTCTTGCCACCAAAGTTTTCGGTTTTTCTTTCTAAAAAACTATTTAGAAATTTCAGAGTCATCTATTCCTTGGCCATATAATAGTTAATCAGCCATTGTGGAAGTTTCCAAAACATCAATTTGCTGTTGCCTACGAAGCATTCTGCCTTCTCGAATGTTGTCGTTGGCGCGCTGATCTGCTACTTTCACACGTGTAGCATCAATTCTTTTAGCATACCGATGGGAATTAGACCCACAATTAAGTTCGAGGTTATCCATTATCATTAATAGTGATGTTGTTCCTTCATTAAAGATACATGTAGCTATGTATGCAGTAATTTCTACAATAGTAGAACTAGAATTAACAGTTTTTGGGCATATTTTCCACACTTGTTGGTTGAAGCTCTCATTATTGTTTTGATTAAATCTACCTACACATTCTGAAAGTAAATTATCATTACTGAGATAAGAGTACGGATATGTTCAGATTTCCGCACTTTTCTCGAAACTTTTCTCGTATCGCATCCCATAATAAACAAATTAAAAAAAAAAAAAAAAACATTTGTAGAAGCGTTGAAGCGCACACACAAGTCCTTGCCACATGAAGGCACACCCGCTATCTAATGTAACGGGAGACCTCCTTCATCGCTGGACTTAATCCTGTACCATGGAATTCAGGACTTCGGGTTGACCATTGAAGAGCTTCCACGTGAGTTTGAATCATTTTCCTTTAATCGCCCAGCTGACTTTTTTTTTTTGAAAGCTTTGCACCAACCAGAAAGCTCCTATTCCTCCTAAACATGACTTAAGGAAGTTAAGACAACCCCTAGAGAATTCCATCAATCTACATATGGAGGATGTTTAAGATACAGCAAATATTCTCGAAGATAATGCAGAAGTATGCAGATGTCCTCAAGGGCTCTGGACTTAACGATTTCTAGAGAGATTCTGTTGTTGTTGGTGGTACAGCTAAAACATTGTCTCAGAAGTGAATATATCCGTAAACAAAGCCCGGATGTCAACAGAATCTTTCGGAAACTTGGGAACAGTGTCAGGAAGCTCCTTAATCTGTATTGACATAGCTCCTTGGACAGAGAGCTGGAAGAAGCGACACGACGAGGTTATCTTTCCGCGGTCACCTCAGCTATGCGAGCACAAAGGCCACTATATAGTTGAGAGCTGTGAGCAGGATCATGCTGAACCATAGGGATTCAAACCAGGCGACCAGGCTGCTGCTGTAAAAAGTAGAAAGAACCAGCAAGCTTTATGCGGTGCCGATTTGAGAACACGCGTTGGCAGCACCGGCTTACAGTCGCGGAGGACTGCAGTGCGAGAGGTCCGCGAATGAGCGGACAGCGCTGGTGGGGTACCTGGTGCTGCTGCCGACCGAGGCGAGCTGTCAGGCGATGTAAGTCTTCGCCGCCACCGCCATGATTAAGCTCACGGCCGAAGAGCACGCCGGAGTCAGGAGTATATATTTTTCTTTCTAAAAAATTAATTTAAAAGGCATTGCCCGATAGTCTAGGCAAAAGGTTTAGTCTCTGAGACCTCTTCAGCTACGAGAGTTGAGAAAGTAATTGCCACCTCAGATATACCGCATCAGATGGCCTTTCTATCCCACCAATTATGTTCTTCAAAGTGAAGAACTAAATCGGTAAAATAAAAAACACTAAATCTCCGGGCCCAGATGGCATAACTACAGGATAACGAAACTCCTTCCGGATCGTGAAGAGCTGTTCCTTCTCCTATACTATAATATATGTATATATAATGCTGCTTTGAGGCTAGGTCACTTCCCTTTTAAGTGAAATGGAAAGACGATAATATTATAATGCTTTACAAGAGCGGAAAGCCTTATGCGGGAGTGGAAAGCTCGAGAGATGCTTTTTAGTTCATCTTTTGGAGGCTTGGAAAGTTCGCAATGCAATCCCTAACCACCAGTTCGGAATTGGACGAAAACATGGCACCCCAGAACAGCTGAACAGATTGGGCAAGTACATCTGGGATGAATTTCTAAGAAAGGGATACACGGCGCCTGCCTTCCTGGACATTCAGCAAGCTTTTGACAGGTACTATTTAAAAGGGTATTAAAATAAAACAAAAAAGTGTTCAAGAATCCAGACCGTTGCCTTTTTGTTTCTACTAGTAACGGTCGGAGTGTCTTCGGTTGTCTTCCCACTGAAGTTGTTTACCTCTTTTGTTTGAATATGTCACCTAATGTAAGCACCAAATGTATTACATGTTGCTACATTCCTCCATTTTCACCAGTTCCAATTTATTAGGAACTACTGTGCGTTATTGAGTCGGTTTCAAATATACTTTCAAATAGGGGCCATTTGGAAGTTATAGGTGGATTTCATATTCCAGGAGCTATTTGGTTTTTGCATTAATAATCAAATAACCTTTTTGTCTCTGTCAAGCAACTTTATGTCGAATAACCTTTTCTTTCACAAGTTCTTACTTTTTTTTTTTTAATTTGCCTATAGTTGTCTCCTATAATTCCGGCAGACGAACAGACCTCACTCAGTAACAGACTTCCCTATTCTGCACGAGAGATGTCGAGTCATTGAAATTTCTACTTCTTACATTACACACAAAACAGTGAGTCATATATATTAGAGGTGAAGAAGAAGAACAATCGATAGGTTGACACTATCGAGGCACAGTCGATGGGAAGCCAAAAATCCTAGTTTAGTTTTCCTAGATAGTTTTCGATAGTACCATCGATAGTGATCTAGTGTTTGTTTCTTTTGTAAAATCATTTGGAAAATATAAGTAAACTTATAATATGGAGCGGTTTTTACAAAGTGATACAAAGTGTTAAGTGATTTTAAAGATAGGTTAGGTTAGGTTGGGTTACGTCAGGCGGCTCTCATGGGGCCAAGCGTAGGCCAAAGAGGCCCCTTTGTTGCCCGGGCTCTCCTAGTGTGGACCTAGAGATTTTTTATGATAGTTTCGAAACTCTTGAGGATCGAGGTGTCTTTTGCAAAGGCAAGTAGTTCGCCTGGTTTTCTCTTGGATGCATCTTCCAGTGAGACCAGAGTCGGAGCACCTAGGTGTCTTAATCTTAACCTTGTTAGCGCCGGACATTTGCAAATGAGATGCTCCAGGGTTTCGGTTGCCCCGGATAAATCACATTTCCGGCAGTTTGCGTTTTCGGTGATGCCCAGCTTGACGGCATGTGTCGCGGTCAGGCAGTGACCTGTGAGAATTCCTACTAACAATCTGCAGTCTTTCCGTGGAAGATGCAGCACATCGTAACTAAGATTTTCGTGGCGCTCTCTGCACATGATCTTTGATATTTTGCAGGTAGTAGAGTTTCTCCTCCATTTGCTTTATGGTCTATCGTTCTCCTTTCCCTCTAGTTCACTTTGGAGCGTTCTTAGGGAAACCGGAACGTTTTCTGTTCTTTCACTCGCCAGTCCGACGCCTCCCTTTGCAAGTTCATCCGCGGTTTCGTAACCATCGATGCCCTGGTAGCTGGGAACCCAGTAGATCCTCATTGACTTGTGCTTAGGATATCGAGTGCCTACCTGCTTGCCAGTACACTTTTGGAACTGATTGTTGAAGATTGCATGGATCTTATCGCTGCTTGACTGTCTACGAAGAAATTGACCGCCTCATGTGCTCTGCGCAAGCTCTGCCGCTTTCCCTCATTTCGGGGTCCGTGCAGTATATGCCCGCTCCAACTCCTCCTTCCATCTTGGAGCCGTCGGTATAAATATTAAGGTGTTGAGCATGGTCCTGACTTGTTTTCCAGTAATTAGATCCCATGAATGTTGTTGTTTTTACATCTGGGCACGTTCTTGGTACCATGTAGTCAGATGTACTGCTCATGTCTCGGCCAATTGAACTGTGCCCAAATCCTTGTAGCGACATATTACCTGATACAACCAGGCTTTGTGCCGCCTTTCCTGCTGTCAGTTGCGCGTGGATATCGAGGGGATCGATTCCGGTTATCGTCTCGAGTGCTTTTGTGGGGGTTGACCTCAGCGCCCCTGTAATGCAGAGCAGTGCCTGCCACTGGGTTCTCTCCATAAGCTTGTAGTAGGTCTCCTTCTCTATGGCTTGCCACCACACTATGACTCCATACAGCAGTGTCGGACGCACCACCGATATGTAGACCCAGTGCATTAAAGCGGGCGAAAGGCCCCATGTGCAGCTTAGCATCTTCTTCGATGCGTATAGCGCTATGGTGGCCTTTTTCACCCTCTCCATTACATTGGGTCTCCCTGTCAGCTTGCTGTCTAGAACAATGCCGAGGTATTTGACCTGTGTTTTCGGGTTCAAGATAGTCGTGTTGATTTTTTGGGGGATCCATCGCGGTACCTTGTATCTCTTGGTGACGAGAATGAGGTCCGTCTTATCCGCGCTGATACTGAGTCCTACCTCGTCTGCCCACTCAGATATCTCCCTGAGCCTTAATTCCATAATCGAGCTGAGGGTCAATGGACATACTCTCGTGATAATTATGCTTATGTCATCCACATAGGCTGTTATCTTTGGTGCTTTCCTTTCAAATCTTTTGAGTAGGTCGTCAACCACCAGATTCCATAGGAGAGGTGATAGGACTCCACCTTGCGGCGTGCCCCTGTGCGTTCCTCTCACCATGGAGGCGGTGCCCCAATCGGAATGTACTCGTCTGAAGCTCAGAAGATTTCTTATCCACGAGATGATGGCGGGAGGCGTGTTGTTCGCTTCTAGGAGATCCATAATTGCGTTTGTGCTGACATTGTTAAATGCTCCGGATATGTCCACAAACACTCCGAGAGCATATCCCTTGTTGTTTAGGGCTCTCTCAATGGTGACTACTAGTGAATGTAGTGTCGTCCCCACCGATTTACCCTTCGTGTAGGCGTGCTGGTTGGTCGACAGTAGTCTTCCAAAATCGTTCCTGACGTATATGTCCAGCAGTTTTTCTAGCGTCTTGAGTAGAAAAGAGGTTAGGCTTATCAGTCTGTAATCCTTGGGACTCACATGGCTGCACTTTCCTGCTTTAGGCAGGAAGACAATCCGAGAGGTTCTCCATTGGATAGGGATATACCCCATTCTTAGGCATGCTGTGTATATAGAGGGTAGCCATGGGGTGATCACTTCTTTGGTCACCTGTAGCATGGCTGGGAATATTCCATCTAGTCCAGGTGCTTTTATTCCGTTAAGGAGTCTATAGCCCAGTGGATTCTTCTAGAGGATATCAGATCTATGGGAGATGCTCTTCTCCAGTTGTTAAGTCCTGGTGCTTATTGACATCGGACACTTCAGTGCATCCTGGGAAATGTACTTGCATTAGTGCTGTTAGGTCCTCTTCGCTGCCCTCAGTCCACTGTCCATTATCGCGTTTTAGCTGACTCTGTATGGTTGGCTGCTTAGATAGCAGCTTCCGGAGTCCAGCCGTTTCAGGGGCAGTCTATATATTGAAGTTTCTCCACGAGCTTCTCTGCGCCTTTCGTATTTCATTCTTATAATCCTTGAGAAGGACTTTGTATTCTCCGTTGATAATTTTATCTTTCGCCAGTTTGGCGATTGCGTCAGAGTGAAAGGTCTCTATTCCACCAGGGTGGCTTGGTCCTTTTCCTTGCTTCTGATATCGGGCATGATGCGTGGTATGCAACTAGTAATTCTTTGGAGAGGGTCTCTAGGGACTTTTCTATGTCTTCCGCGGATTTTACTATGCCCGGAGAAGCCGAGAGCTTTGTCGTGATACTCTTCTTGAACTTTCCCCAATTGGAATTCCAGGGGTTCCTAAAGACTGCTAGTTTAGGAGAGTGTTCAAATTCGTTCTGAACCTGTATATACTTATGGTCTGAGAAGGATGGTCTCTCAAGGACTCTCCATTCTGATACCATAGTAACCTGCCCCCTTACGAGTGTCAAATCTAGCACATTCAAGGATGTGGGACCTACAAAGGTGTGCTCCTCCCCCACGTTTGTTATAGATAAGTTAGTAGTAAGTATAAAGTCTAAGAGTGACTCACCTCTGTTGTTTATGTCGGGGCTCCCCCACACGTAGTGGTGTGCGTTGGCATCTGCACCCACGATCAGTTGCTGGTAGTTCGGGCTGGCTTCTACCAGGCTCTTGAATTCTTCCGGTGGGGCCGTCCTGTCTTGTGCCATATAGCAGGAGGCTGCCAGGAGGCGCTTCTTCTCGCTCTTTAGCATGACCACAGTCAGGTCATCACAGCTGTAATGAGACATAAGGTTTACGTGTAGACCCTTCCGTACGAGTACGGCGGTTCTGTTTCTGCTTACTGATGGTGAATAGAACACGTTGTAGTTTGAGGACTTCAGTCCGGCGACGGTGTTGCCAGAGGCAATCAATGGCTCTTGGACCAAAGCTCTATCGGCGGACCCTTGCTCCATGGCTATCAGGAGTTCCGCCGAGGCGACTGTTGGGTCAAAACCCAATTGTATTAAAACAGCCAAGATACAACCCACACTAACGTTGTTAAGTGGCATTTGAGTGCGACTGCAGCTGATCTCTCTGGCTCTGCGAGAGAAGCTTTTATCATTACAACTTCACTTGGCTCTGGGCACTCTTGTCGACATCAAGCAGAAAACTAACCACGGAATATAATATAATGTCACAACCTATTAATTAATCAAATAAATCAAAAGAAGCTTTTGAATAAACATTTTGGCGACCGTGACAGGACACGTGACACTTTTTATGTTAAGCCAAATAAGGCTCGGATTACCGGCCGTAGTTGGTAACTTGGCTTTATTAAAGACCCCCACTGCTGTTCCACCATCGAAGACAATACTTGTTTCGCGGCTCACCCCTGATCCCGCATCTGAAGATGTACTTGCCTATATACACGGCACAACACAAGCCGATAATATAAAGGTGGAAAAGTTTAAGTTTTTTTACGCCAGGGACATTTCATCTTTCAAGATAAGTGTCCCACTCAAAGCCTTTGACACGATTTGCTCTGGTGACTTCTGGCCCGAGCACATCGTAGTTAAAGAATACGAGGCCAAAAAAAAAAAGAAAATAACACCCTGTGGGAGTACGACTCCCAAGCCGACACAAACCATGAAGACCAGTGCAAACATTTCCTCTACTTCAACCGCAAAAAACTAAATACTTCCCTCCTACTTTCCTATCAGAATACTAGAGGCTTACGCAGCCAGCTCTCCTTCGCATCCCAGGTAATTGTGTTTACTGAAACCTGGTTAAAGTCGGAGATACTCAGCTCCATTATTTCCAGGTAAGTACACAATTGATACATTGGTGGAGTCTTAATTGCCGTTGACTCTTCCCTTATCTCTGAGCTGGTGGTTCTCGGCGATTTGACCGACTGTAAGTTCATTTGTGTAAAACTATCGTTTCCACGTAGTTTTATATATATTACATGCTCTTATGTCCCTTCATCTGCTGAAGAGGCTATCTATTGGAAACACCTTTTGGCAATTCAGGCCGTCTCCAATAGACTTTCAGATAGAGACCAACTAGTGACTTTAAGTGACTTCAATATTCCTGGAGCGCGTTGGTCATCAAATGGTGTGTCAAATGTCTATCAGACTGTGGCACAGCATGACCTTATTGATGGCTTGCTTGACTTATCTTTGTCTCAAGTTAACCATGTGTGTAATTCTTTAAACCGCTTACTAGATCTCTGCTTCGTCTTTGATCCTGTAGGTGTAAACATAAATAGAGTTTCTCCACTGACGCTGCCGGAAGATCCTTACCATCCTACTTTCGATGTGACTAACGGTACGGGCATTGTTGTAAAAGAAAAGTCTGATCGATTAGGCGATAAAGTTAGCTGTTTTCAAAAGCTTAATACGTTAATAGCGGAATTTAATTGGTCAAATTTGTACATTTGTACTGACATAGCAGCTGCCGTGGACATTTTTTACAGTGCCATGAACTCCTTCTTTATATCTTGTCTTCCGGTGACCTATCCGTTGGTCTCTAGTAAACCACCTTGGTTTAGTTATGGGCTGACACGCTTAAAAAATGTTAAGTCTAGGTTTTTTAAACTCTCGGGCTCTCAAACGTGCTCAACCCTCAGTCTTATAATAATTATCTGACTCGTTTTAGGGTTCAGTTTGTACAGTTTTATAAATTCCTTCCTCTCTTTCTTTTAATAATTCTACAGCAAACTTAGATCAGGCTTTTGCCGATCTCTTTGCTGAGTTTTTTAAAATATAATATTATAACTCAACCAATTTAAACCGTCACGTCAGCATGGATTTGTGATGCGAAGATCAACCACTACAAATCTCCTAAAACTTTCCTCATTTGTTATTAGAGGTTTCCAACGCAACCTTCAAACCGATGTGATATACACGGACTTTAATAAAGCCTTTGACTCGGTTAACCATTCTCTTCTTGTAAGGAAACTCGACTTAATTGAGTTTCCTGTTGATCTACTTGAAAGGATTTTGAGTTTGTTGTCTGACAGAACTCAAAAGGTTCTGTTTAAAAATGCTCTCTCCAAATTCCTCAGAGTTACATCTGGCGTCCCACAAGGTAGCCATCTTAGCTCACTGCTATTTACATTGTTTATCAATGACCTTCCGCTAGTTTTAATCAACTCTCGTGTGCTTATGTACGCTGACGATGTTAAACTATGCCTGCAGTATAAGGACAGCTCTGGCCAGTTGGACTTACAATCGGATCTTAACAACTTTCAGGCTTGGTGCCGCGCTAACTTATTACATCTCAACAGCTCCAAGTGCAAACTGATGACATTTTCACGTGTCACTCCCCAGTATGCCACTTATATGCTTAATGATTGCTCTTTGGAAAGAATAACTCTTGTCGATGATCTAGGAGTCCGCCTTGATCCTAAACTTTCGTTCTCCTGAACATATTTCCTGCATGGTTAATAAAGCCAAAAGGGTGCTTGGATTGATAAAGAGGTGGTCGAAGGAATTCGATTCCTCTTATGTTACTAAGAGTCTCTTCACCACACTAGTTCGGCCCATTTTGGAATATGGTTCTTGCGTTTGGGGTCCCAGTTTTGGAGTTCATATTAACCGCATTGAGTCCGTCCAGAAACATTTTTTTTTGCTTTTCGCCCTACGTGGCTTATCCTGGGATGACGACCTGAGATTACCGTCTTACTCTAGTAGACTTATATTAATTAACTTAGCTAGCTAACCGTAGAACGATGCTTGGCGTCGTCTTTCAACATAAGCTAATACACGGGGACGTGGAGAGCCCCTATCTGCTAGGTCAGCTCAATATCCACGTACCGCGACTAACATATAGATCCTTTATCCCCTTAGTTATTGGTCACTGTAGGAGGGAGTTTGAAGTGCATGAACCCTTTAGGGTTTTATGCGCAGATTACAACCGCCTCTTTGATTATATTGTTGGAAGTGATAGAATTAGCTCGTATGTAGTATGTAGTATCTTATTAGAATATATTTTCCTCGTGCTCTCCTTTATTTTCTTTCTCAAGCGTCTATCTAGAACCCGTTCGTGCCGTACGTCACAAGTCTGCGCCCCTCGGCCGGAAGGTGGAAATCGTTGGGACTCGCGCGTTTTAAAATATACCGCTCAGTAATCCTTCAAATTGACCTTGCGAGTCCCTTGAAGTTTAACTATTAAGTTTTTATACATTGAATGCTACGATTTTTGAGATATTTTAACCTAACTTCAATACTTCAATACGTTAGGGCATCTTGAAGTACTGTTGAAGTGCCCTTCAAAATAAAAATTAGGAAAAATCTCCGAGATATCGTCTGAGATAATTTATGTTGAAGTTTCTGTTGCCGATATATTTTGTTTTTATTTAGACTATATTTCTTTGGACAGTCCTGCTCTGCAGGGGAAAAAAGACTGTGCTGCAAACTTCTGTGTTTTCAAATGTTCATTCATACAAACCGTTGTTGTGTATTTCTGAATAACTAAAAGAAATAATTAGCCATATCATTTGTTTTTATTGTTTAATTAATGTAAAAGTTTGAGCATTTTTTATTGATTATTAAATTGCTATCAGTCTAGAAAATAGAAACTTGACAAAGTTTTTATATACAATCATAAATTCCAACTATTTTGAAAACGGTTTCCATTGCTGCCTGTACAAAACAGCTCACTATAAAACATATAAAGCATAGCCTGATAACTACATCAATATCATTGTATTTTTGTGGACTAGGGTCGCACGCTATCGGTTCTGTCTTTCCAAAAAATATAACAACTATGCAAATAGAAAAAAATAGTTTTATAATAAAAATGCAACTGCGTTCCCATCTACAGAGCGCCGACCGATCTATTCCGAAACGCCAGGGACCAATTATTGGTTGAAATAAATACCAATTACCCATATAGTATTCCATTGATTTTGAAAATCTTGGTTTCCATTGATATATGTCTGTATCTCCGGTTGTCCCGCGGTAAAATATTTTGGCGGATTGAAACTGGGCATCTTTACTCGAGCGTCTCATCCATTGCTGAAAACGAAAGCTTTGTGTCTGTTCAGTTAGAGTATCGCATATTATAACAGTTCGACAAAAAAAATAGGGATAAATTCCAGAGTAGTCATGGCTAATTGAAACTTGTACGGGCAATCTAATAAGCTGTCGGCGAAGGCGGAAATAAAAGGTGTTGTTTCTTTGAAAATTTCGAATCACTGGGTCTTGGTAAGCAATTACTTCAAATACTTTGCCAAGTGATTTAAATGAAAATATTATATTAGCTGATGTACCGGCATTATATCTTCCTCCGAAAGTAAACTTTATTAGGATATCACCACGATAACAAAACTTGTTCCCTTCATATGTTTCAACATATAATCTTTTATCCAAATACTTCATATTTTTCATATTAAGAAATATATATGCAACTGAAAGAATGCTTATAGTAAAAAAGAAAATCATCATTTGATAATTATGTCCAACGACTGGACGTTCTATATGACATTTTAAGTTCATTGGAAGTGCAATGATTGGCATTGCATCAGCGTCAAAGTCGCCAATATAGTTACACTTACAATGTATACCAAAATAGATGCTTTTATTCATTTCTGGAAGACAAGCGGAGTTTTGCCAACTAGGCTCGGGACGCTCATACTTCCAAACTCTGCAGCTTCGAATTTCCGTCGAAAAAGAAAAAAATGCTCCTTTTTCACTGAATGTGTTCCACGACTCTGATAAATTGGCAGCCCGAATGTAAATATATACAGGCTGTGATTTTTTGCAGTTATTTCTTAACAATAAAGTTTTTGGTTGTTGGAATCCGGTTGTTACGCGGCAAATAGAATCAGTTTGCATATCCTCCAACTTTGGGACGGTAGTCATTCGAATCAATACATTATAGTCTATATCCGCTTGAGTAAATGTTACTCCAATAACTGAATGTGCATATAGTTCGGTTCTATACATACGAACTTCGAACGGTGTATATACATTATCGTGTATAACGTTTTCCACATCTTCTTCAGGGTCATCAAAATCTACACCGCGTTGAAGACGTTGAGTATTTGGCTCATCATTAACATATTCACCAGCTGAAAAATTCATTTTTAATTTTGAAATATATTGAAGAGGTTCTACAACTTTCTCTGTCTTTTGCCAAATATAATTTGTTGTAAATGCATTAATCACAAGCAATTGAGTTTGCGCGTCTAGCTCAGGGTACCACCAATATTGGCTGTGCTTATGACTTCGAACAAAAATAAGAACTTCATCTGTTTGAATTCGTTGGCGCATTTCTTGAAGAAGTTTATCAGTAAATACAATCGTATGCATTGAGTCAGCGGATTCTAATTCAATGTTTCCATCATTATCAAGATCAAAACTTTCCATTCTCATAATAAATGTTGACCGTTCTAATAGTTTCGACCCTTCCTTGGGATGAAGGCGGCGGGCAGTTCCCATCCCCACATAAAATAAGCAACTACTTAACTTCCAATGCGCATGTAACCAATTGTTAATATGTTCTAAACCTTGCGGACGAAGAGTTGACATTTGCTCCAATCTGTTTCTAAAGTTATCAATATTCAAACATGATTCTGACTCCGCACGGCATTGGGATTTTGGTATATAATCCCACTCAACACTAAATTTATTAAGAATATCATACAAATTATTTACCATCGAATCAAAATAACTATCCATTAAAGTGTTAAGTTCATTGCTTCCGATAACTATCTTAAAGGTTGAGGCAATTACATTAAGCATTCTCGCTATCGCACTTACGTCCATATCATCAAGCGGTTCTAGGGATAAAACTACTCGTTTCGTAAGACGGACCATATGGGTAAGCTGGGCAGTCGTTTGTGGTTGGTATTCATAAAGAGTCTTAATAAAAGTCACGAGACGTTCATTAGATGATATTAACGTTGCTACTTGAAATAATAACAAAAACGCTTGTCCCCAATCTGCATATTCTAAAAAATTTCGAGCTTTAGATAAGGCTTCATTAAATGCAATATCTGTATCTTCAATTTCAATTCGACGTACATCAACATTAATGGTAACATCATGACATACATAAAAATTATCACATATCTGTAAACAGTAAATATATTTTACTTATTGTTTATAAAATAGTATAAGTATTCGAAGACTTAAAGATGTCATGCCGTGATGAAGCCGTTTTTTTGACTACTTTTTGGATATTAAAACATGGTACATTGAAAATATACCATATATTTTTGAAAGTGAAAGATATATTTATGAAGTTATAGCGCGATGAATTACTCGCTGGCTGTCACGATTCAGGGAATCGGGTAATCTGATTTCAGAAAGCTTTGTAATCAGTGTGCCTGGGGCTAAATACATTTTCGATGTACTTCTTATGTAAAAATTTGTTCCTTACTTCGTTGTGTATAAAATAAACCTACCTGACATTTTCCAATTATTTTCCTACAGGCCATAGCCACAAATGTGATGAAGAAATCCTATAAATTTCAAGGTGATCAATCAATTAATTTTTTTGATTGCCAGGTTTAAAAACGTGGTTTCAAGAAAAAAAAAATATATATATATATTGCAGTAATATGCTGCAGTAAAGGATATTTTTTTAAAGCACTATAACTTTCTTACGGCATCGAATATCAAAAACCACATATTGTACATCTGTTCTTTTAAAAATAATAGTATATTTAAACCCTGGTCTTATTCTTTAATCCGTAGTATTTTTACCAATCTTTCAAAGTACAACATCACGGAATTGAAACTGAAACCAAGAATGCTTTCCAAAAGGTTTTTTATCACCTCTTTTTACGGTTTATAATTATCAGATGGTATATGTTCGAAGAGAAATTTTTGACAGTTGAACTAATGCGTTATGCTGATGAACAAATGTCCAGCTCACAAATATTCGAAACAATATTATAACGTTGATCCACGATGATGCACGATTTTTAACACCAATAAAATAAATTTGCATAAATTGATAATCAGATCGGGGTATGTCATATGATAACAACATGATACAATCCTGTTAAAATATTTACCTTAAACGTCGGCACAAAAACGATTTGTTATAGTTTATTGAATAATTTGAATTGCCGAATTGTATTATTGAATATGACTCAAAAAGTGCTTGACGTTTGGGTGGAGTTCTTAATGCTGGCAATTTCACGTTGCTATTAGGAAATCATATGCCACACGTTTTAGCTAGAAAGTTAGCCACATCACAATGTGAACATATAGCGTCCATCATTCCAATATATCTGTACATACAATAATCCATCTTACTGTTGTAATTTAAGCCTAAATGCATGGAATGAATGGATTTTTAACAGACATTTGGAAAAAAATGCGTGTTTTTTTTTTTTTTTTTTTAGTTTTTGCTTAAAAAAAGTGGAAGATTCAGTACAGATACAGGGTGAACAGATCTTTTTTGTGCATTTGCTTCATCTGCAGTTTGTGATCGTCTCCGTAATGCCAGATTACACGTTGCCCTACCTATATTTGTTTTTTGCTATTTTTTCTTCATATAGAAAAAGAAAATGTACTTATTGCGACGCACCACGTCACAAACAACGCCAAAAAACTGAAGGATTAAGTAGACAGAAACACAATACGAGCTTTATTATTATTTTGTTACTCTATTATTATTATAATTATTATTCTTGTAATCTTTTGGTATTATTATTACACAGGTCGACAAAAAAACCCGGAGAATAAACGCGACAGATTTTGACAGATCTTGGTCTGTATATTGCTGATTCGAAAGCTAAAAGTTTCCATCACGTACCAATCTTGAGAAAATCGCGGTCAAAGTCTAATAACACCAAAACCTTACGTGCCCCAGAGCTGGTTTTGAGGCTTAAATGAAACCCTCATCTTTTTTCTTCAATATGGAAACAGGGGTCACCTCAGGGGCACCTCAGGTTCACCAGCAATAATGCTTTTTCTGAACTTACTTTCGTCCCAAAATTCTGCTATGTTGGAGCCCTGGAAATTCAAAAACAAATTGTAACGGCTCGGCTATACGTTGGGAACTTGGATGTTATATTATAACAGTAACGACGAAATTTTCAACCTTAAGCCTAAACTCTCGCAAGTTTTTTTATAATTTCTTAAGGTATTTAATATTGAATAAACAAAAAATTAATAATTACATTTTTCTAATACCAAGGCGCAACTGGCTAAAAACTGTTTTCAAGTTCGTCAGTGAAGACCTGAGAAATTTTTTATAAAAAGCAACGCCGATCCTTGTTTTATCAATAATGAATTCTGCATCTATACTGAATTTCAGATGGTCTTTTGCGATGCATGAGGGAGAGCATTTAGCTAAGTTTGTAGACGGACATGTACGCAAAAAAGGACACCAATTTTAAAAACGATATCACATTGTATAAACGTATTTTTAACGCCCTGCATACTCTTCATTGCAGGTCCGCACAGTTGGAAGGCTTTTAAGGGTGTTATCCTCGATTTTACACGAGTTCTGCCGGGTGTTTGCCCCTGGAAAAAGAAGAAATACTGAACAAACTAATGACTACGATGGTCATCCAGAAACCAAAAGCCATAATAAGAGCCATATAAGAGTATATAAAATAGACTAAGAAATTAATTTTGTATCTATTTTATTTACAAATATTATGGTTGGTATATGTGGTTGTTCTTCTGCGCCGATCGCATTGCGGATATATTTTCTGACCAGTCAAAAATAGCGAATTATGATTCTGCCGCAAGGCATATGTATATTTTTGTATCCCACAGATCAAGGAGCATTGCATTATGCATTGCAATATTTGTTGGAGATCAGGTTAGAACATTTCTCATTTTACAGACGAAATTGAAAACAGCTTTCCGCCAGTTGCGTCTTGGTATTGGAAAAATGTAATTATAAATTTTTTTTTGTTCAATATTTAATACCTTAAAAAATTATAAAAAAACTTGCGAGAGTCTCGGCTTAAGGTTGAAAAATTCGTCGTTACTGTTATAATATAACATCCAAGTTCCCAACGTATAGCCGAGCCGTTACAATTTGTTTTTGAATTACCAGGGCTCCGAAATAGCAGAATTTTGGGGCAAAAGTAAGTTCAGAAAAAGCATTATGGCTGGTGAACCTGAGGTGCCATATTAGTGATCCTTTTTCCATATTGAAGAAAAAAGATGAGGCTTTTATTTATGCCTCAAACCAAAGCTCTGGGCACGTAAGGTTTTCGTGTTATTAGACTTTGACGGCGATTTACTAAAGATTGGTACGTGATGGAAACTTTTGGTTTTCGAATCAGCAATGTACAGACCAAGATCTTTCAAAATCTGGGCAGAAAAAAGTCCGATATTTGTCGACCTGTGTTCTTAGTAATATTGTTAGTGTTGGGTCAGAACCCAATTGTATTAAAACAGCCAAGATACAACCCACACTAACGTTGTTAAGTGGCATTTGAGTGCGACTGCAGCTGATCTCTCTGGCTCTGCGAGAGAGGCTTTTATCATTACAACTTCATTTGGCTCTGGGCACTCTTGTCGACATCAAGGAAAAAACTAATCACGGAATTAAATTTAATGTCACCTTGTGAGGACCCGATCTGGCCCTCACATATATGTATATAATGTAAATAGTTAGTTTAAGTTGGGATTTAGGGTATATTAATAAGTAAGCTAGTAAGGAATTATTATTGAAGTAATCTTAGCGTAGGGAGACGACAAGACCCACGAAAGGCACCTGTGAATAGTTTAGACTTAGGCCGCCAGGCCTCAGGGATAGGAGCACAGTTAGTCGCTTGCACAGACCGCCGAACCCCATTCCGATCCACGGCAAAGCAGCCGCATAGCAACAGGAACCGCAGAAGAGACGACGAAAAAAGCCAGCCTAGCAACAACGGTAACATCGCCCGGATCACAACGGAGCCTGCATACCAACACATCGGCAGAGCCAACATACCGGCAGAGCCAACACATCGGCAGAGCCATACCGGCAGAGCCAACATACCGGCAGAGCCAACACATCGGCAGAGCCAGACCGGCAGAACCAACACATCGACAGAGCCGAACACACCGGCAGAGCAGCAGGACCCAATCGCAGCAGGGCAGAACGCCGCGCACCCGCATGGCCCAGAGGGCCGATCAAGGAGAGAGAGAGAGGGCTCATGGCCGATCGCGGGCAGCGCTCACACCAGCCGAAGCCAACGCTGTCACGTAAGCACGCTAAAGCTTCGTGTCGGCAGAGGCGAGAACGCTGGCGACTAGGCGAACGAGCGGCAGAGAGAAGCTGCTGGCAGCGACTCTTCTCGACCGCGGGGAGTTCGTTTTCACCCGCCAAGCCAAGCAGACGGAGTTTGGGAGTTCTTTTCCAACCATCGAACCGAGCAGACGGAGTTTTGGAACCGCAGCACAGAGCAGACATAGCCACGAGGATAGCCACGCGGAGCCGCAACATGGACACGTGGGTGGCCACCAATCTGGATAGGCTGGCCCCTACTATGGAAGAGTAATTGGGTGAGCTGGGAATCGGGCCAACCCCGCGTGGGGATCACCGGTGCGTGCGAGTTAGGGATAGAAGATTAGGGTTTGGTTAAGTTGACTCAGATTTAATAAATGTTGTATTTAGGAGACACAACGAAACCACTGCGCCTCATTTAGATTTCCCCGTTTCCCCTCCTCCTTCGGACTCTAACTCGTCATCGGGGCCAAAGGACGTACGCGGCACCCAGATGACGGGGCCGCAAGCGCCAAGGCCACGAGTGCCGCACCTTTTCCCCTCTCCCGACCCGGAGACGGCGCCCGGTTGACGGGGCTGTGGCCGCAACCCAGCCCGGGTGCCTCTTTTCTCCTCTCCTTTCCCCGGTCAGGTGGCCAAGGCGTTAGCGGTGCCCGGCCGATCTGGCCGCGAGCGCCGAGACCTCCCACGGTCATCTCCTTCCTCTCCCGATCAGGAGACGGCGCCCGGCTGACGGGGTCGTTCTCCGCTTGGGATTCCGGACTCAAGGGGCGGTGCACGGATGACGTGGCCGCTCCCGGCTCGGATGCCCTCTCGCCTGGTTGGGAAGCGCTTCCGATCGACGGGGCGTTCCCTAGGCCATCTCCCTCGCGGGCAGTGATCTCGACCAGGTGCCGGCGCCCGGATGACGGGGCTGCTCCTGTCGACTCGCTGCCACGCCCCCTTGATCCTTTACGGGTCGTTTTCGCCACTCCAACCCCGCCTTAATATTTTTCTGTAAAGGATCCTGGTGTGACTGAGTTTATATCCTGGCCCGTGATTAGCATCCTTTCAGATGGCGCCCGAGCAGGGACTAGGCAGGATAACAAGGATAACACCACCCATCGTGGATTAAAGCCCCACAAGTAGTATAAACATAGGTAGTAAGTTGGAGGTTAGAGACAAAAACGGTAGGAAGCATGTGGCCGCAGATTCAGGCAAAATTTTCGGACAGGGCGCTGAAGTAAACAGAGATAGGGAAAACACGAGAACTTTGCATAGCAACAGTGAAGTACAGTTGGACAGACGAAGCTAACGAAAACACGAGAACTTTGCATAGCAAGAACGAGGTACAGTTGGGCACACGAAGCTACTGCAAACACAAAAAAAATCCGCATGGCTTTAAAGGACGTGTAGACACAGGAGCGGAACTGTGTTTAACACGTCGGCGCTAATTCTTATAGCTAGGTTTGGGCGGGGAAAAGCGTTCAGTGTATGCAACCAGCTGATGTACAGATAAAAGAAAGTTCCTGTTTGCAATTGAAGGATGAATTTCGATCATGATTCGATCAGGATAATTTAAGCAAGAGAGTAGTTTCGAAAATAGAGTTAGAGGTGAATAATTATAGAATGAAGAAAAATCAAAGTTTGGGGGCTATTTTAGTTGACAAATGGAATGGAAAAATTGATGAAAGTATAAAAAATTGCGAAAGAAGGGTTAAGTTTAAAGAACACAAGGTAAAGATTCCAGAGCTTAATGATGATCGGAGGAAGAAGTTGCGCGAAAGGGCAAGAAGAGGTATAATAGAAAGTAATGTAGAAAGTAAGATTGCAGCTATGAATTTGGTAGCTATAAGACGCATCCAGTATGGAACAGGTTTAAAGTTAACAGAGAAGGAATCAAGTGTGCAGTTAAAAGTTGAAAGAGTAGGACAAGGAGAAGGGCCATGGAAGCCAAAGACAGGACACATGAGGCCATTCGGGTCGAATGAAACGTCAGGAAGGCCGAATGTGGGATCCGGTAGGATTGGTGAAGTAGCTAGAGTTACCAGAAGTGGTCACACTTATTAGTTTCGGACTCCCTTTTGAAACGTACTAAATAGGGAAGTAATCCATTGCATAAGAAAAGGTCTGGCAACTCTTCGCAAGATAGTCGCCGTCAGAATCTTGTTCTCTCGATCACACACGTTTAGCACAGAATAATCTTTGTTAAATTAAGTTACCAGTTATAATTTGAATGGAATAAACAATATTCTAATTTAAAGTCGGTGTTACTACTTTATGGAAAAGAGGACACTTCATCCTGATGTCACGCATTACAGTAATGTTGCATGCCTAATTAAAACATTTTCATTTAATCCTGTAATATCAGCAGACAAATTCATACCGCTGAAAAATCTTTTGGCGTATTACAGTCATTTGAAGTTCCACTTCCTCCATTCTTTGGTTGGTCGACATGTATTCCCATTTGGGCGCGGAAATCTGGTTGAATTTGTGTTTTCCTATCTTTAAAAGCTTTCTTTTCTTCTGGGGTAAAAACTTTCCAAGCTTTCAAATTCACTCAATATACTAAATGCAAGAAATATTAAAAAAACCGAATATATGAGTGCAACGGAGACAAACTCATAATGTTTTTTGTGATTTTTTTTTCTAAAGCATTTTTCCAAACTATTTATTTCGCTTGGCTTTGCGTCACATATGATGCACTTACAAGTACATGTTTCACTTAAGGCACTATTGACTTTTCGTCAATCATTGTTAACTGCCAACGATGCGTAATCGTGATATTTTTTGTTAGCTGCTTAAAAATATGTGGCTCTAGCACAGACATTTTTTCTCTGAAATATGTTGATTCATCTAGAGGCAATTGTGTTGTTTCTCTGCGGATGTGGTCGAGGATTTTTCCAAGTTACTTTGCTTTTCTTGGGATCATCTTTTTAAGTAACTAATTGCAATGGTACATACGAGGTCACAAACAAATCAAATTCGAATCATCAATGTTATTGTGCAAAGCTATCTGTTCACGCCAAATGGCGCTTATTTTCGAGAGGCAGTGTGACTCCGCTTGCAGCCTCACAATGTCCCGTTCGTTCTCTCTCCCTCTCTCTCCGAACTTCAAAAGAGCCTTAAATCTGTCCTCCCAAGCTAGGCTTAAGATCTATTGTAATCAGTTCCAATTTCTACTTCATTCAATAAACACCCAAGATGCACGTCGCGCAAAACCCCGAATAAGTTTCTACGTGTTTTTCTTATCGAGTGCCCCCTATAGGTTAAAGCCGCCCCCCTCCAGACACTATCTGTTTATATTCGGAATGACCAGAACTGCCGTCAAATCCCCATTTGCCAATTAACATCAAGTCAGTCACGCTATCGTTACCAATGCGCTCAAGGACATCAGTTCAAAGTTACACAGTTACAGTTTGCAGCTCAACTTTAGCGAATTCCAGATACAGATATTTTTTGGATAAGTTTAAGCCTTGGCCACCAGAAGCTTTTGTAGCTTTGTAGTGAATTAAAGGAAGTCTTACTCTTAACAAATCTACGAATAAGCAAATATTAATGTTGACTTATATTTGCACCAATAAACATCGACAAGACTTTATCCACATTGAATTCGCTAAGCCTTCGTTGATATGAGTTGCATGAGCGTCATATTGTAGATGCATTAGTTTTTGACAGCTCAGCAATTCTTTGTCGTTTTCTCCGTTTAGAAGCTTGCACAAAATCAATTTTTGGTCGACCACCGTCAGATCTTTTGCTAATCAGAATCCTTTCCTTTTTCATTTATCCAATCAACTTGACTTTGGAGAAATAAGAATTTTGTTTTAATGCAAACATAAATATAATAAAAAAACCATTAATAAATGAAGAAATCATTTTGAAAATATAACCACAAGCATGACGCATGAAGACAGAGCAAGGCACAACTAGTAAATAAACGGTAAAAAGTGACCCTAATAGGGTAAAGACGGTGTTAGTATTTTTCCGATTTTATGTACATCGAAAAAATTTTGGCAGGAAATAATAATAATAATAAATATATCAAGTTATATCTCATTTTATAGAAAATACCTTCAACTTTAAACAAAATATAATTTACTGACCACCTTAAAGTTTGATTTTTTTGTGCAGAGGTCGCGAAGCGCGCAGCTGCGTTTTGCAAATTACCTCATGTTTACATCTTTTAATCTGTTTTCAGAAAGTCCCGTTAGATTTCCAGAAAAATCTGGTTTTTCATGAGGAAGTTTAGACATTTTAGAGGCAATTTGGTTGCTTTTCGTAACTTTTTAGTTGTTTTGAATTTTTTTTATTTTTGGCCTATGTGGGCAACCACTGTGCAGCGGCGTCCCCCAAATACCACGATTTTGTTTATCGATCTGCATGGACTTGCTCGTGGATGACCTAAGGATATGGTTTTAGAAAACGTAATGCTACTCAATTCACTGACATGTACACCATAATTTATTGGGAACTCGGCTGTGTTCTCATATCCTCGAACATATTCAGAAGAAATTTACTGGCATTACCATTGCTACCTCCGAACATAATTGAAAGCGCTTTTAAAGAAATTAAGGGTCGAATTTTTATGTTCGATTCTAATAGCCATTTTCTTAAATTTTTAACATATTTTGACAAGCAATGGATTCAGAAGGTAAAAGCTCTTCACAAAGAATAGTATAAATATTAACCATTGAATTGTTAAATTCATTTTAGGTGGGTTGCCAGCGTTTTTCGGTTTATAAGGAAAACATTCGCACAACATCTGCTGTGGAAGCATATAATGGTGTGTTGGGGCGTTCTGCGATACCAAATGGCAACTTCTTAAGGTTTATTAATATAATTCGTGACGAGGAGTTCTTTAAAAGTCGTCAATTTATGCAACTTACTGAAAGTGGAGGTTCAACGACGCATAAAATCGAAAATCAAACATAAAAAAAAGACAAATTTATTGAGGAGGCAACATTGCTTTTGGAGCAAGGAACACTTAGTGCTGCTTCCTTTTTATCACGGATGGTGTATAAGGATAACGAAGTTTGCACCAACATGGTGCCAACCGACACCATTTCAGATGAAGATGAGAGCAGCAATGACGAGACATCAGATGATGAAGAGGCGCTACTACCAAATACAGAGAATCGGAATTGCATCATTTGTTTAGAAACTATATCCAATATTTTATTTTTTCCTTGCAAACACCTCAAAACATGCACAGCATGTAACTTAAAACTTCAGGCATAGGCACTTCCAAAGAATTCAAAGGACTACCTATGCCCTTTATGCCGTAAACCTGTAGAAAGTTCAATGCAAGTTTTTGTTTAATAAGAAATAAATTAATAACATTTACAAACATTTTCAATATTGAGGTGTTATTAAATTTCT